>BTRK01000004.1:27281236-27570905 GCA_036245805.1 Pristionchus mayeri | reverse complement strand
GTGATCTCCATTTTCAACATCTCAACGTGGATGAATACTATCGTTAGTCAGGGGGGGGGGGGGGGGGGGGGTTAATCCACTGGCACGTGCATAGTATAGTCATTTCGTATTCTCATGGACTCTTCCCCCCTACTTCTCACTTCTCTTCTCTTCATTCACCCCTTTCTCTCGATAGAATGAACAAGCAAGAGAAGCCTCATTCCCATTCTCAGTTCATGGCATTATTCATTAGGGGAGGAATACTAAGTAAGGAATAATATCATTTATAGCCCCCTCGGTTCGCGTTTTCTTCACTCCGTAAAACATAAACCATGGGATTAAGCCATGCGCCTTGATGTAGAAACTAACGACTCCCAAATTCGGAGAGAAAAAACTACCGTAAACATTCGGCAAATGAGGAATAAACCCTCTAGAAGATGCAAAAAAGGATAAATGAGATGTTCGTGGCAACTCTATCCAATACCCAATGAATATGAGGAAAACATAATCCACTGATATAGACCTGACTCGACCATGGATCTAGTATAGTATGAGTACTAGAAGGGAGTAAAGGGAGACTGACCAGTGAATACGAGGGGGGATATTCCGTACTTCTTGAGTGATTCCCTCAGTGATCTGCTCATCTCTGCATTCGGCCCACGATGCTCAGGCACGATCACCACCTGCAAAGGAGATCATCATATCATATAACTGACTAGATCGGATACTCTACTTATATTGACAAAAATGCAGAAAAAAGGACGTGGAATAGATGAATGATAAGAGCAGATGGGACTCTTTGAGTATAATTAGAGTACGCACGGCAGCTCCAGGAATGACGAGGTTAGAATTGAGTGAGGCGAGGGCGTACGTCCCTTGAGTGAGACGACGGAGAAGCATCGCAGGAAGAGATACTCTGCAGAGGAGAGCACATCCATCACCTTACTATTTTATCCAATCACCCCTTTTCCCCCCCCCCCCTATCATCCTCTAGACGGACCCATTCTTCTAGTTTCATGACTTCTCACTCGCCCTTCTTCCCTCTTCTCTTCGCTTTTCTTTCCAAAAAGCACAAACACACATCGTCTATACTACTATACACGAGAGAAGTGGGGGAGGAGGAGGAAGAAGACGAGCCTATGAAGAAACAACGGAGGAAAACCAAAGAATGGAAGAAAGGCAGGGAGGCGTACTAATAGCTCCTAGAAACATTATCAGATCCATGTTTGAACATTTTCACACTTACACACTGATCCATCAACTCCTCACCCCCCCCCCCCCCCTACATCATTCTACTAGTTGTATTTCTCCTTTGAATAGCCACGTCAATCAGTTCGTTCTGCTATCATTCCTTCTTCCCTCTTTCTATTCTCCCTTCAATACCATTCAATCTCGTCATATCAACGAGCCATTCAGGCATCTCTTCAAATAGAATTCTATCATGTATAGTGCATGGGAGATCGAATACAAATGACGTCCCTTTCATAGATTTACAAACTATGGGAAAAGGCGTCCCTGAAAATATGGAACTCAATCCTAACTCTTCATCAATTCAACAACTATCCACCAAGATACTCAGGATAATAAAAATTCGCCTACATATAAGTTAATAGAAAATCACAAATGGGAGAACAAAGCCAAATTCAAAGGGTTTCTGATGGTGTCGATACTTTGAGTTGCCTAGATGACCCAGTTTAGGTAGGATCAAAGATTCCTCCCTCCAACGAAAACGACATCCCCCTGGAGACTACTCATCTCCCGTCTCTCTTCCCAGAGGGGGTCTCGTACCTGGTTGCTCTCTTGATGGGAGTGCCCTCTGAACGACAGTCCAGGATGCATTGGGGCGTCGACTCTGCACTCAATCTGCAAGAATGCACCCTGTCACTCTCCCTCTTCCTTCCCTCTCTTCACTTCTCTCCTTACCGTGCAACAGTGATCACTTTTCCCATGCCTATTCTCCTTCTTCCTTCATTCAATTTATCACCGGAAATGAACGACTACAATTCCCTTTCCCAATCACTCTCACGACTCTCAACTGTCTCATGCATTTCACGGCAACAATTCACCACAGCTGATCTCTCTCTCATAATTAAATGGGCACGGGTAGACAGACAGCTGATTGTCTCTCCCTCCCCAATAGGTGAAGTACACTGCTCACCTCGCTAATCCGGCTGCATCCAGCTCTCGTTCGCCCGCCGTTGACGATGAGGGTGTGGCGTCCATCTGAGAGATACAAGGATGGCAATTAGGAAAGTGCGATTAGGCACGAGTGGACAGACTACACGCAATCGACGACCGAAGGGAATGTGAGAAGAGGAGATAGAGAGTGAAGGAGGAGGGGAAGGGGGGGGCAGTAACAGTAATGGCTATTTTAGGGGGCGCGAGATCGATGGGGAGTGACTGCTCAGTGCTTCTTCTACTCGTGATGGTGAGAGGAGTGGAAATACTCAATTGATGATACTCCCCCCCCACCTTCTCTCTGACCACCTTCACTCTCTCACTTCACGTTAGACGGGCACACAACAACTCGGGTCGGACGCGGTTCACGTTGGGTCGAGAAATGAGAGGGAAAGGGAAGGAGGAGATGGAGGGAGTAGAGAGGGGGTGTGAATGAAAAGGAAGAAGACACGCAAGACAGAGAGACGAGAAGGAATCTGAAGGACGGGTCGGAGAGGACGAAAAGGGAGCATGTGAGGGAGGAGACTGCATAGTATAGTAGAAGAGGGAGGAGGAGAGTTCTTTAAGGGACCTCGTCTACTCCATTCGGAGGGATTCGGGAAAGGAGGGCCTCTTCGACTCAAGAGATTGACTCCTCCCACTCTCCTTCCCCACCCTCACATTTCCTTCTCAAAAGCAGAAGACTAGGCATACCAATTAGACTACGAAAGCGGAATAATTGTAGAGGAGCAGAGGCTAAGAATAGAAGGAAAAGGAGTGCAGTGATGATAGGTTAGGACGTGAAACATGAGAAGTATCAATGTATGGTGACTACCTTTTCGCTTCAAAACACACAAAATTCTAGCCGTTATGAAGACAGTTAAATTATTACTTTATAAATAACACGAACAAATTTATTGGTAAGAGAAGAATAGGGACAAAGTTAGTGATGAGCAGGATGAGCAGCGGGTAAGTGCGTGGGCCGAAAAGCAGGAAGAAGCATGGGGTGTACGAGAGAAAGGATTGGGAGGAGAAGGAGGAGAATGAAAGCGATAGCTCCCAGGAGAAGAGTGGAGGAATTACGGACGGAAGCGAGAGCACATTAGAAAGCATAAAGGTGACAACTGTTCCGATGGGGGGAGACACTTGAATTAAGAAGCATAGAGAGCACAGCGATCATCACTCAAGTCTGAGAAGCGGAAGTGGGAAGAGAGCAACTGATGAAACCAGGAGAAGGTAGACAATGTAAATGTGTACTTCCCAATGAACAATGAGAAGGTTAAATCTCCTAATTTAGTTATGCAAATACGAAAACTGCATGCAACGAGCACGAAATCACGGAAGACCTTATCACAATACACGTAAATCGAATCATAAGTACTTTACGGTTACCATACCGACACAACTAATTTAATTATATAGGGCAAAAGTCGATAATTCACTTTAAATGAAACAGATTTCACCGACACCAGTTAGCGATTAGCAAACAAGAATTCGAATTTTCGCGGTTATATTCCAGGTCTCGCCCCGGAGAGAGTGCTCTATCAAGCACGGCTAAAATACGGTCTCTGCAGTTCGACTCTGCAATCGTTGCTAGCGCGGTCAGTTTGCGTTTGATCGAGCACTTTTCATTTCTACTTTGACGTTTCTACTGAATTTCTTAACTTAGTACGTTCTCACAATTGTTACTTCGTGTTAACGTTATTCTCTTCAGTGAAGATGGTGTCGTCCCTTCTGGTCGCGTTCTCGGCTGCTGCTCTCCTTGCTACCGGTATAGCATTATTTCCTTGTAGCATTTGTTAGATCGGTTTGAGTTTTGTTCGATTTGAATCCTTGGTAAGGTGGGCCAGTTTATTCCCAATTGTTGTTGCAGCTTCGGCCGCAAAGTGCGAGTCGCCCAAGGTGACCCCGAAGGGATCTCACTCGACTTCCGATGCCTTCTTCCACTTCCAGACTGTCGTCGTGAGCGAGTTCGGCGTCGCTTGCTCCAACTCTCCCAAGGTAATCCTACTCTTCGTTTTTCACCTTTTCCAATTGACTTAAAATGTTTTGGTAACATGTATTTTCTGACCCTGTAGATCGATTTTTTATTCATGCATGGATTTCCTGCAGGACCTCCAGCTGTACGCCGTGAGCAACCGCAAGATCTACAACGTTGCCTCCGGAGAGTCGACCAACAACTTCCAGGTGAGTATTCTTTCCGTTTTCTAGCTAGTATGGACTAACAAGTGTCAGCAACATGATTATTTCTCGAGTATGAAAATACTTGGTACTTATTTCACTAAATGAGAAGAGATCTCGATTGTAGTTATTTAACTTATTCATTCCTTGGCAGGTGTCGATCATCCTCGAGCACGCTGATGCTTACTCGCAGACGATCGATATCTCCATCTTCGATGAGGAGGGAATCGCAGCTTACAAGAAGGACCAGTCTGCCACTCCCCTCGGAGTCGTCTCCCATTACCATGCTGTATGTTCTTTATACTTCCTCTTTGACAAGTCTATGTCAGTTTTGGATTTTTCAAGTATCTTGTTATTCTAGGGACTCTCCCGCAAGTGGCCGATCACCTCCGAGACCATCGCGGTTCTCATCTCGTTCATCGCTGTCTATTACGCTTTCACCTTCAAGTCTGCCCTCAACTAAATGAGTAACGGAGTATGGACTGGAATAAGAACCACGGGACAATCTCTGCCTTCACCTCTTTCGATAAGTTATTGTTAAATGATTGTTGTTTCGCACTTGGCAACGAACGTGGCGTGTACATTTCAAATGTTTTTGTAATTATTGTAGATTTCGTAGAATTATGAAGTATTTAATAAATTTTTGAAAGTTAATTATCATTGTCACATCACATTTATTATGAACAATCCCCGAGAGATAAGTGAAACCTCGTGAAATGGACATAAGAAAGAAGGAGAATGACGTGTATCAACCCTGTCTTCAGTCTACTCTTCCTTCACTGCTGCGATCTTAGCGATTCTCTCCAGTTGCTCCAGATTGTACCTGTATCCAGTGATGTAGTCATCGACCTGCAGAGATCAAAGATCACGAGGAGTGAAGGGAGATCCCACCAAGTATTCCAGTCCATTGTCAGCACAGAACTTCTTGACTAGCTTGGAGCACTCGGGGAGATAGCAACGAGGCATTGTTGGGAAGAGATGGTGCTCGACCTGAAAGGAATACGGTATCTTACGGTAGATGAACGATGACTGTCGATGATGCTACCTGATAGTTGAGTCCGCCCCAGAACCAATCAATGAATCCAGAGGGATTCATGTTGCGAGTCGTAAGAATTTGAAGAGCAACGAAGTTGTTGAGGAGACGAGAATTAGCTAGAATACCGTACTCAGTAATCAGTGCTCACTTTAACTGATAAGAGATGATAGGAAGTGGAGAGAGCACTCACCGGGATATTTATCGACCGAGTTGTGAGAGTAGGTCACGACGTGACCAGTCAGAAGACCTGCACATCCACAATTGGGTTACCGTAGGGACGATTAGTCTAACCAGCAAGAGATTGTGAAATGAAGAAGTAGAGGATTCGCATCATGTTGGAGGGGAGATAGTAGAGTTGGAGGAAGACGAGAGACCAGTGAACTGCCAGACCCAACTGGAAAAAGGAATGAGGGATGACAAAGGAGTTTGCGACCATGAACGTTGTACTAAACTGTCGATCGAAAAGCATGCTTGTCATACGGAATGACATTCTGAAGGTGATACCTGCTCTCCGAGGGCATTTCTTCTGTACACTCGGTAGTTGGAATTCTGCTCGGAGAAGGCGAAGGTGAGGGACTGAGACCACCACGAATAACTGAGAGAGAAGAATATTGATTGATTACTGTAGTTGAGACTGACCGAAGGAGTGGGAGGGCGAGAGTGTAGTAGAGATGTTGATAGGGGACGAATCTGAATGGGGAGATCATTCACTCGAATTCGTGTGAATGATACTCACTTCCTCACGAATTTCTCGATGGGTTCCTTGTACTTCTGTAGATCGGAGGGGATGAGTGAGAAGAGAGGGACGAGGTCGATGTCTCCATCCTGGTCGATGATATTCGTCGCCGCGTGATGAGTGTTGTGCTGAAAGAGAAGAGATGAAGATATCCCATCCAATCACTATCACACCATACGAACCGTTACAGTAATGAACGAGCGAAAGGCCGTTACTTTGTAAATACAGTTGGAATTCAAACCTTATCCTTCCACCAATCTCTCGAGTATCCCTGTGCCATATTTCCCAGAACGAGTCCCAGAATGTCATTCGTCTCTCTGCAATGGACATTGTACTCTTCGATAGTGACTCCTTCTTCAACAACCCTTCCTTCTCCCTTCCCTCTCACCTGTTCTTGAATGGTTGTTGATGGCAGAACTCATGAGCGAGCCATCCCAACTGCTGCCATGCCACTCCCAGCACCACTGCCGATGAGATGTACCTGAGGGGGGGGATGGAGGGGGAGTATCCCTCTCTCTCACCATTCATGACTCTGCAGCCAGACGACGATGGTCAATTGGAGGACGATCTCGAAGATCTTCCACACGAAGTACAGAGGGGCTCCTTCCATCCATCCTGCAAGAGAGGGGATGGGGGGGGGGGGGGGGTTCTTCCCCCCTCTGCCTACCTCTTCTGATCACTTCCTGTCTCAATTCCTCGAAGGAGAGAGCCATCGCCTTCTCCTGCAACGACACTCTTATCTTTCTATATCTCCTCTTTCCCTCACCCTCTCGATGGAGATATCGTACACGGATATGTTCACATCGCTCTCATCCGTCTTCTTCTCCTGAGCTGCTTCCAATTCCTTCAATTGAAATGCAATTCCATTATTTTTCTTCAGATGTACGAGAGATACTCATTCTTCTCACATACCTTCGCTTCCATTTCTCCAATCTTGTTCATCTTCAAAACGGTCGCCAGCTGCTTGTACGCCTAAATGCATGGAGATTGGTGGGATGGTAAGTCTTGGATGATTCTCCTCTGCTCACCTTCGTTGATCCAGCATGGAAAGCATGGAACATGTGAGTGGCATCGGCATCTTGGTACTGCGTGATGACTGGTCCTCCGGGATGTTTGAAGACCTGCGACTCGGATAGTTCCACCCACGAACCATCCACCTGCAGAGAGAAGAGAGATCAACGAGTGCTATTCCATCATATCTACATTTAATTTATCAATAACACCAATTCAAAATCTCATATTTTTTAAAAATTATTCAGCAGATTAACTGCACATGAGAACACGAAATAAGCAGATAAACGTGGAATAATTCAGATGGAAAGATGGGAGAAGAAGTGAAAGGATGGCATGGTACCTTCATTCGGAGAGAGGCACTCTTCCTCTGTTCCTCAGCCATCCCTGCAGTGGAAGTGAGATCGTCTCTGACCAATCTCCCTTTCCCCCCAGAAATCTCCCCACTTTCGACCCTCTCTCTCTCTCTTCCTCCATTCTCTTCTCTGAGAACACTCTCTCTCCCTCTCGCTTCTCTGTCTCTCTCATGTCTCCGTTCTCTCTCCTCGATGGATTCATGATCAGTTACGTGCTATGCTGGCAAGAAAAAAGAGCGAAGAAGTAGGAGAGAGAGGGAGAGGAGAAAGGTCGTAGTGAACCCTCCTTCCATCATTTCATACTCCTTCATCATTGTTACCACTTCCTGCATTCATCTCAATCATTTGCTCTTTCGTTGAATAGCCGATAGCAAGGGAATTCTCCTGCAGTTGTCCTCATTTAATCTGTTTTGTGTTCTTCTTTATGAATTCTCCATCTCCGAATTGCACTCAAAACAAGAAAGGTCTACACTCCAAAAAGAACACTATCTATAGGTATCGTTTCCAGTTGTGAGATGTCATTCAATAGTTGAACTAGTCAGCAACCGTGTGAACTTTCCGTTCATCACAAATTCTTTGCACAGATGACACTTGGAATGTGACTGCTCCTTCTTCACGTGAACTCTTTCCCTTCTCATCCGATCTCGAAGGAGGTCCCGATCGGGTGATATTCTTGTCTATCAGAGAACATAAGGGAGAGAGAGGGGGAGGGAGGAGGGAGACTACGCGAAAAGTAGAGATAAGAGGGTGAACAATTCATCAACGAAGCGAAAAGACTAGAAGGAATCCATCAACGGGAACATACACGTACGAAAAGGGGAAAGTATTGCGAATGAGTCCTCAGTGATACGTAGTGATGATATTAGTATAGATTGGCGAATTTGAATGACGAACAGAGGGAGAAATGGAAGGAACAGACTGCAAGGGAAGAATTATCCATGAGAGTAATCAATAATCGGAAAGAAGGCGTCAACCTCGGCGGAAATCCACAGATCCTCTCTCCTCCCACACTCTATCTCCTTCGCACTCACGAAGGCTCGCAATCTGAGATTTAGTTGATAGAAGAATGGAAAGATCAAAGATCACTCAAAGATACGCCCAAATCTTTTTCAATTACGTAAACGCCGTTCCACTTCCACTTTTTACCATTCCTTTCTCACCAATAGAGCAGTTCCCTTGTGGAACTGTATCCCTGATAATATTGTCATCTCTAGAAATAGTAAATTGTTCTCACTTAGAGTAAAATCAATCCATAATATTGCTTACTCTCATTACTGCTAATTAGCTCTCTCTTAAACTTATTTATTGCTATTTTTCCCTTTGTCATCAAGTCATGGCATCGTAATATCATGTCCTTATTTCCCGTAGCAATCATTCTATAACTCTGTGCTGTCACACATGATAAATTATTATTATCACCTGGTGAGAACGATTAACGTAACTAGAGCTGCTCCTGTGCAAGTAGAGAGAGTGAGGAGGAAGAGAAGGATGTTGAAGAGGAAGGAGAGGAAGGGAGAGGAGGAGGAGGAGGAGGAGGAGGAGGAGGAGGATGAAGAAGAAGGGAGAGGGGCTGGAGAAGGAGATGAATAGAGGAAAGAGAGGGAGGAGAAACACAACCTGGACGAGTGGAATTCATATTTCCTTCTACGACTTCAATGAATGTTGAGACAGATGAAGTAGGATTGGTGGAACATTCCTGAAGGGAGAGATGATGAGAAGAGTGGATAAGGCGTACCTTTGGACATTCCCCTTGGCACAATCGATAATAGCACTCGACGAATATACGAGAAGGAGAATCAGAGAGACGGAACATCTACAAAATATATTGATTTTCGAAAAAAGGATCAAACCTTGTCGAAAGTGAAAATTGAAGATTTGTTTAGTGGAATATCAGATTTCCTCACTCGTTTGCAGCTGGAAATCAACTGAAAATTGTAATAGCATTATCTTTCTTCCCGAATGTGTATCTACTACGAGAAGTGAACTTAGGTCGATTGTTTCATTGATTATTCACCTCTACGCTACTCTTCTTCCCGTAGGCAGTACAAGATATGACCTGTACTTCATTCACTGCATCTTCCTTCCCATCCGCAATCTCAATATCTCAATATTCTGATTATTTGGAGTAGATGGAACCATCAGTTGATAGGGATCTCCGAATACAGCTTTCTCAACTGAATCTCCACGATGATTTGCAAGTACGAGTGAGTATTCCCTGAAGAAAAGACTAGAAGGAGAATAAGAAAGGAAGAGACGATGGATTAGTGAAGCAGGAGACGTCGAGGGAGAGATCGGAATCGAGGATGAGAGCTCGATGGAAGTGAATGGAGACTGGAGAAGAGAAGGAAGAGAGAGACTGGAATGAGGGACTCCATTAAAAATGGACTCCATTCCGGAGAGAAGTCTACCTTCTCGTGAGTGAGTGAACAGCCATCCAAGTCAACGAAGGGAATCATCAACTGAGTGTTCCTGTGATGGAGAGAGGGAAGGAGACGATGGAAGGGAGAGAGAGTACCTCGATCCATTCCCATTCACAGTGCATTCCCCCACTTCGATTCGACCCTCGAAGGGGAATTCAGTAGTGAGATCGACGGTGAGACGACCATCGAGGCACGACCGCGACACTCAAGGAATCAGATGGTGCATGGGAAGACATCGAAGTGACTGTTGTATTCAGAGTATCCCAGTCTTCTCCCATTCCCATTGCCAAGAGGCCATCACAGTGGTCCCTTTGTGAGTAACTGTGGTTGACTTAGAAATGACGCCCTTTCGAACCATCACAGTTCTCTATCGTAACGGCAAACATTACAGTTTGTGTGGTGCAATCAAAGGAGAAAGGATGCGACATCTGGAAAGGTCGTTGGGGCAAAAATCGCGCTTTTTACGATGAGTCTCCAAAAAGAAGTTGAAAAAGGCAGATTTGATCTCCTCTTTCCTTCGATCGCTCGCATCTTCGATATTAGCTTCCCGTGACTGGTTCAGTATAGAGTAATCCCACTCGATTCATTCACACATTACTGCCCCCACTCTCTCCATTCTGAACACTGTCTCCCCCCTCTGGGATAGATCAAACCAATCTCGCACACTCTAAACAATTAGCTGGGATTATCTGTAATGGGTGTAACAACAAAGCGAAGAGGACCCTTTCCAGTCCATTTCTCACCCCGAGGATCATCTGCTGAAGAGAGAGAAGAGAAGAAGAACACCTGATTAGAGATGGAGTAGAAGATGAATGAAGAGAGGAACTGACCAGAATGAGGAGATGGATCATGAGATGGGATGAAGGGAGGAGTGAAGAAGAAGGGAAGGAGAAGGAGGAGGAGGAGGAGGGAAGGAGAAGGAGAAGGAGGAGGAGGGAAGGAGAAGGAGGGGAGTATTAATTGTACCATGAATTATAATAGTAGTGACCTCCTTTGTGTGAATTGACGGATGTTTTTAGAAGGAGTCCGATTTGAGTGAAATCTGCTCTGAATATGGCCATGGAAGATTTAGGTTTTCCAGTTTGATAAAGTGGATAATCTATATCATCAGAGTGCTAGGTAGTGGGCATTTCGTGTGCTAATCCGTGTCTTTTGGCCATTTGAGTGCTCTTCTCTCAATGCACTGTAGCCTAAACTCTCTCTCTCTCTCCTTCCCTCACTCCCTCTCTCCATCCTCTCGATCTCCTCCGATAGTTCGGAAGGGGCGGGGGATATCACTCCTCTCCTTCTATCACACCCCTATCTTCTCCTAGTACACTTTCTCATTTTTCTCTTCTCTCGCTTGTCCGCTTTCCTAAACTATTCTGCTCTCAGTGGATAGGTCAAAGTCCATTGCTAGAAGTACGACAATTCCCTCAACGATACTTCATCTGCTACTGTTTCTTTTGCACCCACAATGTCTCTCCATAGAGGGGACAAAGTCCATTCGCTCTTTTTTGCCTTTTTTTCACTCCGTTGTTTTTTCAAAAACATCCGTCATTTCACTCTATTTTCCATTGGACCTCTCGTTGCCCTATCTCTCTTCCTCTCTTCCTCTAACCCTTCTCTCTTCCTTCCAGTCTCCCTCCTTTCTCTCCGTCTGTCCTAGCCATCCTCTCCCTTCTAGAATGGGTAGATTCCTTTCCTCTCCTCCCCCTTTTCCCACCCCATTTCCCTCCCCCCTCCTCCTCCTCCTCCCCTCCCCCTCCCCCTCCTCTCCTCCCTCCTTCTTTCCTCTATCTGTCAAGAGTGTTTCTCTCTGTTCCAGTCATTCTCCCGCCAAGAACAAAAACTTTCATTTTGAATTAAAATCTTAATAATCAGTCTCTCCTTCACTCCTTTGAATTTTATTCCTGCTATTTTTAAAATAAAATTTAAATTTTCGATTTTCAAATTTTTCACACTTCATTGTTCGAGCATTGATTCAAATAATTCGCCACCTTCTTTTGATGTCTCTTTAATTTCGATTACTCGCTCATCCCCTCTCTAAATGCACTGAAGATCCTAATCTATTACCAGTAAGAAGGATGAAAACGCTTGATAGACGAGGTAGATATTAGAGTTGTTGAGCCATGAATCTATCCTATCTCTCCTATCAACCGCTTCTCCCTCCAATCTCACTATGGAGTGCACGCTAGTGATTCAGTATTCATGAATCATTCGATTCCATCGATCTCTCCCTTCTCTCCTTCTCTCCTTCTCTCCCTCCCTCCCTCTCTCAATCACGACCCTCCTCCAAAAGGGTCAATCAGTCAGGCCGATAAGCCACTTCGAACCTCCGTCACTGGTTCTTGTGGTTACTAGGCAACGAGATACAAACCCTCCCCCTCTCCCAATTGACAACTTGAGTCTACTCTTCGATGCAGCAGTTGTATACTCCCATTCCATTTATTGACCCTTCTATTGTTTGATCTTGTAGTTGTAAGATGACGCTACTCTCTCCTCTTCATGTGTTCTCTCCTTAGTTAGAGAGAGGGAGAGATCATTGATAAGTGAGAGAGTGCAGACGGTTCGCCCATTCTTCCTTTCTCCATTCAAAGTCTCATCTCTCCTCTGCACTGATCCGAACGAGTTTTTCCTTCTTCTCGTCTTTTCATTCTCGATCACTCGGCTAAGCTAGAAATCGCAGCCTTCCAAAAGCCGTCCCATTCTATTTACTTCCCTCTTTTCTCATCTCTTTTGTTTCTTCTTCAGTGTCTTCGTCATCTTGAGGGATGGCTCGCCATGACTACTGGCCGAGATATGGATTGGAGAATTACTCCCTCGTCCTTCCATTCGAAGACTCGTTCGATGGAGAGAAGAGCACTAATTGGATGCAGGTGAGAGACGAAAAGATCTCACTCGTCACATCTTCTCTCTTTTGAGTAGACATTCACCGAAAAGATGATAGATTTGGGTAACGAGGTGACTACTCACTAAACATCTGATCACGAACTAGTCTCACTTCAGTCGATGAATAAATTAGGGAGAATTACGTGGTTTGAAATCATGAGAATATCTATCGACCAGATCACATCTCTATGTGTTTTTGGTCGTGAAATTACACTTGGGATTGATGCTGTAATAGATAAGCAAACGCCTCTTCAGTTGAGTGAATACGGGAGATACTGAGTTGTAGGTGAGACATAGATGCATCATGAGATAATAATGCGAGGAAAGGAATGAATAATCGAACAAAACTGCAAGGAAGTAAATACCTCCTAATAATGATGAATTGAGGCGAATTGGGTGCACTCGTTGAGTGCCTCTGCTGCCTATCTCGTCGTGATTTTCACTGGGCAGAAGTTGATGGAGTCACGCAAGCCATTCTCCCTCGACACTCCTCTCTTCCTGTGGAATGCAGGACTTGCCATATTCTCCATTCTAGGATTTCTAAGGATGACACCAGAATGGTAATTCTAGGATTTCTAAGGATGACACCAGAATGGTAGGGAAAAGTACGGTAGTCGATGAATCCATCCAGGTTCTGGTCGTGGACAGGGGAAAACGATCTGAAGTATTCAATCTGCGTCGCTTCGTTTGCTCAGGCAGTCTCTGGCTTCTGGACGGAACAATTCGCACTCAGCAAGGTACGGTATATCGATCGATAGTCCTTAGGTAATCGTTTGACTGAGTCACTTATGTCGCTAACCATGCGTCGTAAGGGGCTTATCATTGGATGGCGAGAGTATTAGTCAGATGGGGTGATGGGTCTATGGAGAGAGAGCAGAGAATGTTGCCATCCTTATCGAATGGGAGAGCACTTCGAACTGAAGAAGGGCCACACTCTCACTGAATTGTAAGGATCAGACACCGAAATGGGCACACTGCGAGATAGTGACTCATGCAGAGTCCATCGTTTGCATTCCGTGAGAGAATCAATTGGGATGGAAATTACATAGAACTATGTGCCCTGTGTGCAACCTCTGCTGAGATAAGGGAACTAAATTCCATAGAAAATAGTTTATAGAAAGGAATTTGGGTCAATGCAGATTCAAAAACTAAAAATACAAATACTCGCGTTGCATGTGCATAACTCATGAGAGAAGAGTCCATTTTAAATCACAGGGTAGAGAAAAGGAAAAAAAGTTTAATTTGAGATCGCTGAACTGTTGGACACAGTGTTCATCGTGGCCAGGAAGAGACCTCTCCTCTTCCTCCATTGGTACCATCACATCTCCGTCCTCGTGTACACTTGGCATGCATACAAGGACCACACTGCATCTGGTGAGTGATCTTTGATCTCCGGGAAAGGAATGGTCAATTCAGGTCGATGGTTCATCTGGATGAACTATGGAGTGCATGCAGTGATGTATTCCTACTACGCCATTCGATCTCTCAAATGGCGAACTCCCAAGTGGATTGCCATGTTCATCACCGTACTCCAGATCTCGCAGATGGTAGCAGGAGTCACCATCGGAATCTCCGTCTACCGTATCAAGGTACTGTATTCTATCGGGAACTGATCGGCAGGATGAATGTGAGAAAAGAACAGTTGTTAATCTTTGACGAAGCGCTTGGCTCTCTCGTACGTTGATACAAACTGAATGGAATGAAAGAGGGAAAGAATGAATGAGAGATCAAAGATCACTTGGTTGCTTGCAGACCTCTGGAGGGGAGTGCCAGCAGACATGGGAGAATCTGTTCCTCAATCTGGGGATGTACTTCTCCTACTTCCTCCTCTTCTGCAACTTCTTCTACCACGCATATCTCAAGAAGGTAACAGATTAAAACAGATAAGGGGAAGGGATCATTATTTTATTCAAGCTATCGATCAAATTCTGTTGATTCCGTGATAAGGTCAAAATAGAGAAAATATGACGAGACCAGAGAAGGAAACGGTTCTTCTTTAGAACAATCGATACGCTACTCTGGATAAGAAGAAGGAGGAGCCGATTTCGAATGGAGAGACGAAGGAGAGGAAGGAGGAGAAGGAGGAGAGGAATGGAGTGACCACTAGGAGGAGAGCTCAGAGGGTTGACTAGACCCCGTCCCCCTACCACTCATTGTCGTACTTCAACCAGTGGTCAACCTTGTCGACGTTGCTCATCTTTCTTCCGGATTGATACACTTTTATTTTATTTGCAAATTGTTGCATATGTTTCCTCTAGTTCATTCATTTAGGATAGGAAATCCATTTTATTGATACTTTTTTACAGTATCTCTACAGTAGGCTGTCTAGTGAAATCGGTCCATCGCCATTTATTGTTTGCACTTCTATCTAAATAGAGTACCATTTATTTCAATCTATAATAACTACCCAAGATTGTCTTGCCTCCACTTTATGTATTCCACACTAACATCATTACTCATTCCCTTCTGTGAACAAAACGCATCTGTGAATAGAAGTTACTGTGGTATAAACGACTTTTTACTTTCACAAATATAAATCACTCATCGAAACAAACAATGAATTCGAAGGAAAAAAGTAGCTACAACAAATAAACTAAACGATCTTCTTCGGAGTGTGATCAGGTGGTGATCTGCCCGGGATAGGGGTCGGCTCGGTTCTTCCTCATCAGAAACCGCATCTTCCCCTGCATATCTTCGTTGAAGATCGCCGTCGAAGCCTCAAATAAGTAAAGATTAAAGAAGATTTTTTAACAACTGCTGTAAATGGCTAAAATATAAAACTTGGAGAACTTGGAATGTATCATATGATTATGACTGGGTCTAATAACATTTTTCGTTCATCTTTCTACGTTTAAAAACCCAGCTCGACCGAACTTCTTCCATCGGTATTATCATTAGATCATCGTGCCAAAATTTCGAGAGTTCCGTAATCCCGGTCCATGAATTTCATTACATGTGACTTGCAATCAGCACCAGTTTCCACTCTTTCCGTTTTTTCCAGAATTCCGATGGAATTACTGCCAAGATTAAGTGACGATTGTAAAACCCCATAGTCTCATTCGTCCTCAATAACTGCAGATTTTCAGGCCCCCCTTGGAATCAGTCAGTTACTTACCCGTACATAGTCGTGCCTAGGATAATTAGATAAATTGTTATTATTAGATATTGAGGACGAATGAGACTATGGTGTGGTTTTAGAATCGTCACTTAATCCTTTCAGTAATTCCATTGATAATTAAAATTCCAAAAAATAAATTGCTACAGATACTGTACGTTTTATACTGTACGTTTTAGGGTTCTCGAGTATGAGTGAACCATTTGCGATTATGATGTTTATGCCCATTTTGTCGTTAAATCACCAGTTAACCCCAGATGCAGTGACGTCAAAATCGAATTTTAGCTTATTTTCCGGGTCACATAACTCTGAAAAAAATATACTGGCTAGAAATGAACGACGAACATATTTGTCATTAAAATTATTCCTAATGATCTAAGAGTGAAAAGAGCACTAGAAGTACCGTAACGAAGTAAGAAATTTTTTAAAAGTTTTTTAAGTATAGTTTCCTTCAATCTACCTCGGAGTCTTACATTGCTTCACTGATGGGGAAGGAGGTAAGATAAAAGAGGTAGATAAGAGTAGATACCAATTGAGTAAATGCTGCACACATTTCATACATGAACGTACGCTATTTTATACAAAGTTGTAGATATGATTTTTTTCATATTTTATTTGTGAATATTTCACACAATTCCATTCAGATATATGGTCCACTACCGATGTCTTCGGTCGAAACAAATTTTTATCATTTTTATTTGTATTATTACTATTCACAAAACATGAACTGTTTAAGTGTGATCGCAACGTCGACGCATGTGAAAACGTTTGTTCGCCCGTAACACGAACGGGAACATGGTCACTTTTGAAAAATTCTGTGTATGCATTATTCTGAATTTATCTTAATTTCATCCCTGGAGAATGAACTTCTGATTTTTCATACGTAAAATGCAAAAAAAAATTGGATACAAGTTTCTTAAATACAAAAATGCAAGACATATATAAGAGCGCCATTAAATACCGCATTTATGCTCAAGAAGTATTTTTGCTGAACATATTGGTTTTAACGCGGGTAAGCGCTACGTGCTTCAGGACAAATAGAGGCAGACCAGTCAATGCAAATGTCAAGAATATTTTTGTAAGCTACAGTGGTAAAAAAATATGTGACCTGGATGGAGAGCTGCTTTCTCTGCATGTAAGGCTTCTGGTAGTACTGAGTTCTTCTCACAATTTGAAGGAGACCCTCTGATTCCATGAGTCTGAACAATATCGATTTTAATTTTTTTTAAATCAATATAACAAAAAAATTACTGCGAAAATTATTAGCAAATTACAATAACTACCAAAACTACCCTTAAAATACTCAAGAATGATATTGATCGAGAATATCAATAAAAGCACTATATGAACCATAGTAGAACCTGTTCAGAACACTGAATGCTCCGTCGACGTCGTTGTTCTTCACCATAACAGTCTTCGTTGCGTAGCGAGGGTGTGAATTCCAGATTCCTCTGAAGAGTCTTACAGCAAACGGCTGAGTGAGCGTTCCTCTCCACCGAACCATCTTAACGAAGATATAGAGTATTACAAAGAGTAATCTGTGTTTAAATTTGTTTCATGAAGCAAGCCCTATGAAACAGAGAGGTAGTAAATAACGTAACAAATAGCAAGGATTAAAAATTAAGAATTACTTAAATTTCAAATTTTTCCAGAAGATGGGTTGAGACCGGGTAAAATACACATTGGCCCATTGGAAAATACACATTGGCCCAATGCGCATTGGTGTAGCAAATAATTGCCTGATTGCCAGGCATCTTTTCTTTGTTTATTTGTGTTTTATCGATCGATTGTGTGCTTGCCGGATAGGTCAGTCGTGTATTTAATAGAATGGCTTATGAGTATCAACGTGATATACCTATGCCATGTACTTCTTGACGATAAATGCCTTGCGAGACTGGAATGTCACACTATTAATTCAATTAGTATCAGTTTCTGGTTAATTCCAGAGGCAATCGATGATTCGGTCTCTGTTGCGAGGAGTGGGCAACCATCTCTGGATCCTCTGGGTCGCTCTTCTCATCGCGTTCGCCTTCCTTCTCCGTGGTCCTCTTCGGTTGACTGAACCATTCGAGCATGGTTCGTCTCTATCTCATTACAATGTGCGTTCTCTCAGCTGTTGATATGTATAGCACACCAGATTAACGAATAAGGCGCTTATTCCATCGTGTAAGGGAGCGCCAAATATGGAAACTTCCACGTCACCATGACACACTCGATACTTTCTTTTCAGTGGGGACGTTTCTCAGCAATCTTACGCCCAAATTCTACGTAGCTCTCACGGGAACGTCTTCATTTATCTCTGGAATCATCCTAGTTTTCGAATGGTGGTACTTCAAAAAGTGAGTGTCTACAAGTAGATAATGCCGAAATTTATAGAAAAAACAGTTATGGAACAATTTTTTACAAGATGAGTTTTAATAAACGAGGGGAATCATTCTAGTTATTTCGAAATACCTTTTATTCAATCATAATATTTTTAGCGGCGACGAAGAACTTAACAGTGAAGGTGAAATAACTGATGAAGAGGAAGAGATTCTACCGCCTCCACGTCCCATCAAGGAAGTAAAAGGTACCGTATGCTCGGCTATTTAATTGCACATTATGGGGAAAGGTTGTGACTGCACACTTGTACTTAATTAGAATACAAAAATAAAGAATGATAGGCTGAATTTCTGGGAGGAGAATAGTAGTAAACGCTTGCGGCGAAGTAATTGAATGACTCCTATCTCGTTCTCTCGATGGATACAGGTGTAAATGGCAGCTGGATATGTTAGGGTGCGCTAAATTCAATCTGGTGAGTAGGGAGGAGGTGTACAGTGAAGTACTAACTGATAGTTCAACAGGTCACACCCTCGATTGTCTCAGTGGAGTGATAAGAGTGACCGAGAGGGGGGTGATCAGTGTGCATTGAGTGTCGTGGTGGTGAGTGGCCTATCTGTTGATATATGATCTACCTACACCAATTTCCCTCTGGAGTAGGAGGTGGATGAGACAGGCCCTGGAGGGGATAGTCTCCCTCGGTCTCGTTCCATCTGGGAGTGAGTAAGGGGAGGAGCTGTCTCTCTCTCTTCCCTCTTCTTCTCTCCCCTCTCTCGAATCGACCGGCGACTCTCCTCGCTCTCTCTCTTCTCTCACCCATCCCTCTCCCGTCCCTCTGACCAGACGCACCACCCTAACCCCTTCCCGTCCCTCTTCTGCTTGTCCAGTCCTTCCTTCCCTTCCCTTCTTCCATCCAATGACCACGACGATATCGGCTCTCCTCACTGGATTCTCAGATCACGAATCATCTGACGACGCGGAGGAACTCGAAATTCAAAGGAAGCTTAAGGAGCAAGAAGGTTATCCAAGAGACGTCCCTCAGTCTCCATTTATCGCATCCGTTGTAAGAACGACTAGTTATAGGTATAGTCAGGCGGCGCGTTTCAAGGGGGGGGGGGTATCTTTTGAGGAAGCATGTGTGGTCATAAGAGTAATATTTTGAAGAATGATTGCAGAATGCAAAGTATGGAGGAATGCATACGCGCTCATCCGAGGACCCGAATATTTCCGATACAAAAAGGTGAGAGATCTTCTTCTTCCTGGCCAAATCGATCTAATTAGCATTATTCACCGCCTTCTTCCCTTTGAATTCAATGACGACACATTTCTTGTAACGTAGAGAGAAGAAGTGAAAGAGAGAAGAGGAGAAGGACAGAGGGATAGTGCGGATGCGAACAAATATAGAGAGGGGAATCGATACAAATGATGGGAAGATGAACCGATTGAATGAGAGAGGGGAGAAATAGTACAAAAAGGGGATTTGAATGGGTGATTCAGAGTGAGAGGAGAAGGAGAGTGCGAGAGAGTACTCACGAGGGGAAGGAGTAGTGGAAGGGAAGAGATTGCAGGCGAGGAATCAAGATCCATTGACTTTCTACGACATGAATCTCACCTCCCAAGACCATCAAGCATTCTTCATTATTGATGATGACACGGATAAGGAGGACTTGAAAAGTGAGCATTTCTCCTTTGCACTATTCTCTGGCTGTTATCCACTTGGTTCCCAGCCAGCATAAGTGCCCCTTCTGAGTGGTAATGGAAGAAGAGAAGGGAAGAGTAGAGAGGAGAAAAGACCCAATTTACATCTGAATTCATTCGAATCCCCTCTACTCATTAATGCGTCCCTGCTTCTTTTAGCTCCTTTTCATTAATTTCCCCTTTTCTTATCCCCCTTCTTAACGGGAGCATTTATCAAGTAATTTAAAAGAAATTTAATGAGTAGGGCTTTAAGATGAGGGCAGGACAATATTAATTCGTGTGGAGGAAACAGGCCTCAATAACCCTCTATCCACCCCCTATTGTGATGCCTGATGCTAGCTACTCCCTCCCCTTTTTCAATTGTATCCGGTTGTGGCTTGAACCATTCCTTCCTTCCCCTTCCTTACTCTAATACCTTAATCAATAGCTAGCTATTGTATCGATTTAGAAAAAAAGAGAATAGGTTTGATAGATGAATATCTCCTTTCTTCTTCTTGTTTTCAAGACTTGTTTGCCAATATACCGTCCCGGCACTGTTTCCTTGACAACCAGAGGGATTAGTGGAAAGCTAAGAGAGAAGGAAGCGTGAGAGGATGGGAGAAGAAGGAGGATTGAGATTGAAGTTTGAGAAAATGTCAAATGAATATGTGAAAAGAGCAATGGGTTATAGCTCGCATATGAAAAATGATGCTAATATGAGAAAATGAGAGGACAGAACACCAATTTGAGTAATGAACGCTGCATGGCGAGAGCGAGAGACGGACATCCGCATCCAATACGCGACTGAAGCATTGGAGAAGAATGAGAACTGTGCGATGGCGATGGTTTTGTTAGCAGAGGAACAGTCGGAGACAATCATTGATTGTGAGAATATGCTGAGGTGAGGGAAGGGATGAAGAGGAGGAGTGAAGGGAGAGGGATAAGGGAAGTGTGAATCTCTATGGAGAAATAGTGAATGGATGAGATTCCCTTATCTCGTTGTCTTTTCCAGGAAAGCACTGCGAAGTGCGGAGATTCAGTACAAGAAACCTGCTTCGAGCAACCACCACGATGGATCTGCTGAGTTCTACCGTCAGTTTTGTCTTGCAACGAATTCATTTAAAATCGCAATTTTTCTGTAAGGCATAATAGATTGTTGGCTGAAACCCGGATGAATGAATGGTGTGATTCAGGGCAAGGGGCGAATGTGATGTCGTACATCCGTCGTCGTCTGGCGATGTGTGCAAGGAAGCAAGGGAGACTGAGAGAGGCCATCAAGATATTCAAGGAGGTACAACATCCTTCTCTTTTTCTTTCTTCGAGAATTCCGTGGACGATGGAGGATGCACTCTGCCCTCTCCATTCTTTGTCTCATTAGGAAGTATACCTTTGCAGTGCCACAAGGAGTTAGCCATGCAATCAGTTTACGCTGTGCAGGTTGGTTTAGTTTCTTTTTTTTCACTATTGTAGATATTTACTACTTGACGGTGTAAACACTTTTTTATTGATGCAAAAATGGTTTTTATTTAATAAAATCTCCAATTATATTCCTACAAAGAAGATATAAATTCGAAACTTGCTGGGAATAACGTTAAAAGTGCAGGAGAATCTGATCGAGTGCTACCTCGAATTGTGCTCGTATGCCGATGTGCAGTCACTGCTCGTGAGATACGACGGATACGGTCAGTTACTTCTCCCATCCATCTCTCTCCTGGGAGGAATTGGGTTTGGAAAGTAGGTTGACGAAAGAACAAATTATATAGTTTATATTATTATCAATTGGTAGTTGTTTATACCACAATATTGGATTGGGAATGTTGTAGATCTGCGCGAGCCCCGTTCTGCCGTTCTCATCTACACTTCGGCACTCCTCAAGGCGAGGGCTGTCGCCGATAAGTCAGTTGCATCGTGCTTGTTATTATTGTGCCGCATTTTCCGTCGTGGATGGGAAGGAAAAGCGAGAGAGGGTGAGATGGATGGTTCAGATTCGCGATGGAATACTCTGCTCGGCGTGGTCTCTCCATCGCAGAATCGAATGCAGTCGAAGCGATCATGAGGGCATTCGAGTACAATCCACACGTGCCCTACTACCTGCTGGAGATGAAGGCCATGATACTACCACCCGAACACTACCTGAGGAGGGGTGAGGAGATCACATCCATAGAGAGGGGACCGATTAGTTGATGGGAGTCGCTCCATTATTGGATCCTTCCAATTGAAGGGAAGGAATGGTAGTATTGCAGGTGATTCGGAAGCATTGTGCTACGTGTTCAATCATCTACAGCATTGGAAGAGAATCGATGGGGCATTGCATCTGTTGCAGTGCACGTGGAAGGGAGGTGAGGAGGGAGAGAGGGGAGTAGAAGGAGGGACAACCTCAAGATGAGCGACAGAGAGTGATGGGATGGTTGCAGCATTCCCGACGGTGGCTCGTTCCATCAACATGAACCAGTACACGCAGTACTCGAATGCCATTGAACAGGCCGATAGGGAGTTGCTTCCCAGTCAGTCTATTTTCTTATTCAGTAGTATTTCATATACCTATTTCACTACTTCACGGCAATTTTTTTCCCGACATCCCGTTGAAAGTCATGGTCCCTTTTCTGATCAAAAAATGGTGCGGTACGTGCAGTCATTTTTATGCTTAACGACACGGTTTACATCCCTTATTTACGGTTCTGTATTTCACGGCTAGAAATGTAGTGTTGTGCTTGGTTCGTAAACATCGCCCATTCACACAAATCAATGAAAATACGAAAACCGTATAACACTAATACAGTATTTTGACAGAAACGGTAGAAAAGCTACAGACTCTCAGGCGAAAAAGTACAGTACCACAGGGAACCATCATGGGCTGTGCAATTGAATTTTACAGTACACCTTCCGAACAGGGGTGCCCATTTTTTAACTGGTATGTCGATGAAACAATTGCCGTGTACTTTCGAAGAAATGCTTTTGGGCACATGTCTATAAAATATTATTGTCAGCTTGGCACGTGGTCTCAGTGTTCCCGAAGAAGGAATCGGCCTTCCTCAACATCCTCATGTGCTTCTTCTGGTGAGAGTTCCCTTCCAATCAACTGTAGACTGATTGACTCTCTTGCAGTCTCATAATCTGCGTGACATCCATCATCATTTGCCACTATCCGGCCACCTTCCACGAGTTTACTCAAGCAGTCAGTTGATGACCCCCTTTCGATTGAGTGACTCTTCTCCCTTCAGACGGGTACGTACTGCTCAGCAGCGTGGATCTCCTTCTGCAATGGTCTCTCTGCATGGATCCCCGAGAACGTCGTCGAGTTACTTGCGAGTAAGAGTCGCACTGACTCTGCCACCGTCGAGAACTTCTGACCCATCCCTCCATAGGTGTGTAGTCCTGATCTTTGATCTTTGTACTTGTTTGTAATTTATAATAGGACGGTTATGCTTGTGCCATGAACTGATTCAATCCCTATCTAGTCTCTGATTCCTCATGGGATTCTTTCCCTTGCCTCTCTGGTCTCTCGCTCAAGTAACATACTAACTATCCTGTGTATGCCCGAGTTTCCTTCTTCTAGATTAGTCTCTTCCCGTCGGTGTTGCCATACCGCTAGTGATCTCTTTAATAATTCATCATAATATGATTAGTATTCTCCGGTATCATTTTCATTTCCAACCCTTTTTGCCAACTATGTGTTCCGTTATTTACAGTATCGTAAATATCTTTCATTGTTACAGGTTTAGCATGAGTTTTCCAATAATGTACCATGAGATCTCTTGATCTCGGTACTTTTGAAATGCTTTCACCTTTGATCTTCGATAAGCAGGTCAATCAATATTGTTGATTCCTTTTTTTGCATGATGACTGATGAGTCATATGGTAAAGAGAATTGAGAATGATAGAATGGAATGTGTTCACGTGTCGATTCTCTCCCACGGTGTAGTCAGACTCACTCGGAATATTGTGATTCGTCCTCTCCCATATCCTCTCTCCCTCTCTCCTATCTCGCATCGAAAGAGTGATCGAGTCAATCGATTCACTGCTGGCACGAACGAGATCTGTTTACGCCACCATCTCTGTTTTGATATCGACCCATTGATCCACTATAATCAGGCCACCGTATTCCAGGAAGCATCGATAATCGAGGGCAGATTAGTCCATCGATTGATCGAGTGCAACCTACCGTAGTCTGTGTTATGCAAACAGACACGAAGAGGATCATCGATGCGGTCCTTCAAGATCTCCGAGCTCTCTCCACTGAGGCAAAGAAGAAGCACAACCATGTGAAGGAGGTATGAATTATCCTCTTCTTCATCATTTCAGATGAACGCACCTTTGTTGAACATGCATTTCTTTCGTTGTATTCGAAAGAGTGCGTGAATCGACAACTGCTTATAGTCGACCGTTTCTCACAATTTATGTAATAAATGGTTCCTTCTCAGGCGGCAGAATCATGCGTGGTCAAGGTGCGCAACATCAGTTCAGCCTCGGCCGATGCAGTACTGCTACAGGTAGACAACCATCGATGTGATCACTAAGAGGATGAATGCAATGTTGTTTACTTTCGAAAACTTAATATTATATATAGTTGTATTCCTATTGAATATCCAATTCCTCAATTGCCCATCCCCTCGTTTCTCTCCTCAGAACCTCCGTTCTGCCTCGTCTGAGCTCGTGCATCCTCTGGTTGTCGCCTGTTCCACCAAGAATGCGAGACTAGTCCAGATCGCTCTCTCTGCCATTCAGAAACTAGTGCAGCATCGCATTCTCGATGAGGTACGTGGAAACTGATTGATTATCTATGCAAGGCGAATTCCATCTCAGAAGAGTGCGGGTACGATCGTCTCCGAGTTGTGGTCGTTGGTTGAGTCTGAGTGCGAGGAACTGAGAGTAGTGCAGACTCTCACTCTCATCGTCAGCATCGAATTGGTTGTGTGTGCACACGTACTCGCGAAGGTGAGGAATGAGGGAGAGAAAGAGAGACTAACTATGGAGAAGCTAACGGGGAAGAAGAGAGGAGGAGAGGTATAGGCTGAGGGATACTTTGGCAGTGCATCGTCATGTGTTTCCGTCTGCGATTCGCGAAGGATCCGACGGTGATCAACGCGGCCTCTGCTGCAGTCAGACAGATCGTCGCCAGTGTATTCGAGAGGGTCGTGCAGGTGAGGGGAACACGCCATTCAATCATTCCACCTAATACTTACACTATTAGGTGTATTGTATCAATGTATTAACCAAATGTCGTCATTTGCAGGAAGATGGAATGAAATCATCCTCGTTCTCAGTTGCAGTAGAGCCGTCGACAGGTATTCTAAAATTTATTCATTTCGATTTGTAGATAAATAATTTTCTATTTTGAAAAATGTTGTTTATTTTATAATGATAACACACGTCTTCTGAGTGATTGCATGAAATAGAGGCCCCCTTTGACAAAATGTTCAAACTGCTCCTATCTCCAACCAAACATCATGGTAGACTTACCTGAAGGTCAGATACTTTTAGTTGAAGTTTCGAAGCCGTAATATCAAAACTGCCTAAAAGCCTGCTCTCATATTTTCGAAAATTCAAAAAATCGTATTTTCTTTCACCTTTGAGATAAAATGTGTTTCAAAAAAGAAAAATAATCAGCGTTCAGAGCTGAACAACTTTCATGTTGACAACTTTTGGATAGGTCCACGAATCACATGTGAAAAACGAGAAAATTCATTTTTGTCCCTCAAAAAAGTGTAAAAAAATTGATGTAGTGAAAAAAAATCCTCTTAACGTCCACGAGATTTCTACATATTTGAATTCTACGCGCTTTTTTACTACGGTAAAATTGTTTTCATAAAAATTGAAAATTTTAGTCATCCTCATTTTTCGTCTTGAATATACGAAATCTCAACTTTTCTCGTTATTTCCAAATTTTCGTTTAACTGTAAATGATGTTTACAGCCTCCAATCGCCCTCATATTTGGCGTAGGAGTCGTACTGCAGCATACAAACGTGTTCAATATCAAAATATGAAAAAATGAAAAATTTTTAAAATTTCGATTTTTTCTCTCAAAATGGTCGAAAAATCGAAATTTTAAAAAAATTGTCATTTTGGCATATTTTGATATTGAACACGTATGTATGCTGCAGTACGACTCCTAGGCCAAATATGAGGGCGATTAGAGGCTGTAAACATCATTTACAGTTAAACGAAAATTTGGAAATAACGAGAAAAGTTGAGATTTCGTATATTCAAGACGAAAAATGAGGATGAATAAAAAAAATTTTCAATTTTTATGAAAACAATTTTCCCGTAGTAAAAAAGCGCGTAGAATTCAAATATGTAGAAATCTCGTGGACGTTAAGAGGATTTTTTTCACTACATCAATTTTTTTACACTTTTTTGAGGGACAAAAATGAATTTTCTCGTTTTTCACATGTGATTCGTGGACCTATCCAAAAGTTGTCAACATTAAAGTTGTTCAGCTCTGAACGCTGATTATTTTTCTTTTTTGAAACACATTTTATCTCAAAGGTGAAAGAAAATACGATTTTTTGAATTTTCGAAAATATGAGAGCAGGCTTTTAGGCAGTTTTGATATTACGGCTTCGAAACTTCAACTAAAAGTATCTGACCTTCAGGTAAGTCTACCATGATGTTTGGTTGGAGATAGGAGCAGTTTGAACATTTTGTCAAACACCACCTGCGATCTCTCAGGAGACACGTGATAAATAGTATAAACGAACGGAATGGTTTCTCAGGCACAGATCTGCTCTCTCGTGTCCCTCCCCCCACTCTCCGTCCCTGTGCTGCTGATGCATACATGCTATTCAAGGTATCTTGCGGTTGTATTAATGGCTTACGGTTGTTATTATCATGTCTTCTACGTCATTCTTTAGATATGATCTTGCAATTCTTGATCTTTGATCTCTCTTCCTAATTGGTGGATGGTTGAGGATCTGTGTCTGCTGGTGGATGGGGAGCCTCCGGTGTGGTTGAATGGACTGCAGGAGATGAGCAGGACACTGGGATTGGAACTGATCGAGACTCTCCTCCATTCCTTCCCCTCTGTATTCTTCAAGGTAGGTCAAGTGATGAACGAGACTGCTACGGAGAGTGATTGAGCACGAGGAATTCACTCGATTGCTTCGTGAGATCGTCTGCCCCCTCGTCATCAGACTATTCTCCCCAAATATCAAGAACACCAATGTGAGACTGCTTTTTTCCTATTTATACTGTTGATGTTGATATCGCTAATCATTGGTGGTGTTGATTATAGCTGAGTACGCTGACATCTACAGCCCTCGCACAGGCCAGAGCCATTGCCAACTCAACTGGTCAGTTTCATATTCTTCGATCTATCTAATTTGATTGTTAAATCACCGTATCTGATGACTACTCCTGTCAGGTTCAGCAGACCGTACTAATTTCCCGCTGGCGATGAGATTGGTGAGACTCATCGTCATCCTCGTCAACATCTACCATCAGAAGTTGGTGAGTGAGAGAAGTAACATCGAGGAGAGTATCCCCGTACTCGACTTTATTCCCTGCTAGATTTTTAAAATGGAAACAATAAGCGGAATAATGGAACAATTGTAGGTGACGGAATGCGAGATCTTCCTGTCTCAACTCATTCGATTCCTGGACGCAGATCGATCTCCCTGGCAGAGGGCCATTGCACTGGAGGCACTCCATCGAATACTCGTCCACTCTAGTGTCTGCATGTCAGCTACTCTCTGTCCATTTTTACTGTTATCTGAATTTTCGATGTAGTGGAGGTAGTGATTGCAGTTGGTTGTGTGCTAACTACGACGCCCGTTCCTCGAATGCCGTCCTCCGTAACATGCTTGCGGGAGTGGCCACCTTCCTCAGACAGACCTTCAAACGAACTCATCTCAGCTCAGGTATCACTTGACAGTTATCATTTTGTTTCTCTGTTTGTAGGGGCTTTTGAATAAATTTTGATTACAGAGTAACTGAATAAGTTTAGATGTAATGCTAATCATTATAATTGAGGCGGCGACGATGAGAGTGAGACGGGCCAGTCGGTGGGATTGGCGGGATTCTACGTGAATGGAGCATGGATTCCCTTCATCGATGAACTCACTGCCAAGAAGAGCTTCATTCTGTACGTTACAATTGAGTCGAATTTAACAAGAGAAATTTTCCAGTGAAGTGTGCATAAAAGAGCTAGAGATGAAATTGGTATTGTAGACTGGAATCGATGGAGAAGCTGGAGCCGTCTCTTCTTCCCGATGGATATCCCGTCTCGAGGGCCTTCAGAATAGTCGTCGATGCTGCACAAGCACTACTCGTAGCATTCGATGAACTGACTCACAAGTGAGTGGAGGAGAAGTCTGAATTTATCAGCGATTGGATAGACGATACTTTTTTGCAGGAAGGGCAGTGCGATGGAGGCAGCAGGAGAAGGAGGAGAGGGAGAGGCAGAGACAGAGAGGAAAGGTCAGCGGATACCGTCCCTGCTTTTCTTCCCCTTTCTATTTCAAAAATGTCTCATAGAACTGGAGAATAAGTGAAAGTTCTCCAGTTCTATGAGACATTTTAGAAATATCCGACGTGAATTAATCCATTTGAGATCCTCAACTGGAGGTTTCTCTCCTGCACGCGATGCAGCCCCCTCTCGTGTCTGCCATCGTACTCATGCTGGATACGAGGTGAGGAGGCTACTTCATCTTTTCATTTGAAAAGGGGGATTGAGTCGTTGATTTTTGGTAGATCCAGGACATCGAATGTACTATCCCAGCATTTCGATTTTCCGAATTTTAATTTGCTTAAATTTTGACTTTGATTGTAGCACGGACGAGACGATGAGTGAGTCTCTGCTGACTGCCCTCTCCACTCTCACTCTCATCTCATGTAGACTGAAGATCCCCTCCGTGAGTGATGCTGTTCACTCTCCACTCTAGTAGTCCCTGATTCCCTCATAGGCCCGTCACACTCACCTGTACGCCCTCTCCTCTGCCTCTCTTCCTTCGTGTAGTGGAGGGGGCTACGTGGCACGATGCATGGGAGTACCCGTCCCGGAGGATCTCGCTGCTGGTAACCGAGACTCTCCTTTCGTTTATTTTGGTGTGGTTGTTCTTTGTGCAGTGAGAATCCGATTATTAATATTTAAATGGCGAATATCAGAACAGAGATGGTTCAATGTTGACAAATGAGTGATTGGTTGTAGACCTGGACGCGTCAGTGTCTGGATCGGTGGCAGCTGCTGCAGATCGTCTCGTGTACCATCAGGTGAGAGGGAGAGGAGCATCGAGTAGGGATATCTTGACGAAGTGTCCGTGATTCCATGATATTCTCGAGGTAGAGAGTGTCATCCGTGCAGGTGGTAGCAACGGGAGTGCCCCTCCCCTGCTCCTTCACTCCTCCTCCTCTCCTCACTCAGCAGATGATACTGACGACCAAGAATGTCCAGGCTGCCAGGGTTCTGCTCACGTGTGGTCAGCCATTTCACTCCATTCATGCAGTACTCAGTATGAATACATCGAAGGATCCCTTTGTAGTGAAGAATCTAGTCATATTTCTAGTGCTCCACCAGCTTGTTTGAGGTTGAATTGATTGCAGCAGAGACGAACGTTCCCTCGTGGGCGGAGTCATGGGAGTTGGTGATGGCAGCGTGTGCACACATTGCATGGCTACTCGCCATCCGACCCTCCCTCAGTGGAACATTCGCAGGGAGGAAGACGGAGGAAGAAGGTCACACCAAGATTTACCTCAGTTTTGAAATTTTCATTTTGCATCTACCTTTGGAAGATTGGCCAATAACTCACTTTTTAAAAGGTAAATTGCAGCGATTCCCTCTTCCTCTTCCTCGAACGGAGCTTCGGGAGGAACGACGGGTGGAGGTGAGTGCACAAAGGGGGGTAGATTCTGATACCGTATTGGTTTACGGCTCTTCCTCCGCAATTCTCTGTCTATCACAAAACGTTATTCAGAACACAGATGATGATAGTTTGTTTCCATCATATATGAACTAGTCCGGCTGCCCCCCCGCCTTCGGCGGGTGCCCCGTCGTAGCGGAGTATCTAGGTTTCGCAATCACTCGTTTCGCAACATGTTGACGCGATCTCTCTCCCTCCCAATTTCGTAATCGTTTCGCAACTGTTTCGCAATCCGGTCAAACGAACAGACGGACACTGCGCTTTATATATCACGGGTCTCCTGTAAAAGTGCAGGAAAACGAGTCCCTTTTGCTACCAGAAAATATTTTGTGTCTCCGATTTCGATGTAACTTGGTTGGTGGACCCTATTGGGGGTTAGACTAAGGTCCATCCACGTTATTTGGTCGAATCTGCTCATTATCGATTTTTTTTATCTACCTGCTACAAGAGGCATAACTCGCTCAATTTTGATCGAACAGCGAACTTTTTTTTCTCGTTTTACTCGTCTCGGTGAGTTCTACAATTGTCTCAACGTCGACAAAAGGGAAGGGAGTCGTCTTCATGGTCATTTCCTCGAAAAAGTGATTTTCCGATCAAGAAATCGATTGTTTGACCATCACAAGTGTTAAATACAATGGTTTTTATTTCAAATATGGATTCTACACATAAAATTAGGGGTGTCTCTGTTGATCATTTTTCGGCTCTTGTGCTGAAACGCAGATCGTATAGCCGGAGAGTAAGATCGGGATATGTAGGAGGGTAGTTAGCGTATACTATTTCTTAGAATATCGACAATATTAAGATCAATAGTACGAATTGACCAATCATGGTGCATTAAAACTCTAAAAATGATTTTAAAAAAGTGTCGATCTGGGATTCAGCACAAGAGCCCATTTTTCATATCTTGGACCTTTCACTATCGATTTATTACGGAAGATTCGCGGCTTTTCCGGACTTGGTTATTTTTTACAAATTTCGTTTTTTGATCGTATCTCTGTTCAACTTGGTGCAATCGAGCACTCAAAAAGCGCGATCGATAGCTCTTAAGAAGACCTACAAATTCGATTTAGTAGTTCCAATCGTTATTATTCTTCGTTTTCAAGTTATTTTACGAAATGTGAATGAAAAATGCAATATTGTGATATTTCTGCACCAAATTTTGCATGATAGGGTTTCCCACACTTGTTTTGCAACTTAGCAATGATTTCGGGCATTTTTCATCATGGTTCATGCAATTTCCAGTCAAATTCAGATTCCTTTCTTTATCCAGATAAGTCATTTATTCCAAAATGTAGATGAGAAGTTCGCAAATCAAGTGTTAAGGGATAATGTACGAGTTTCTTCGGGTTTATCCTTATTGCGATAGCATTAATCATGATGAAAAATGCCCGAAATCATTGCTAAGTTGCAAAACAAGTGTGGGAAACCCTATCATGCAAAATTTGGTGCAGAAATATCACAATATTGCATTTTTCATTCACATTTCGTAAAATAACTTGAAAACGAAGAATAATAACGATTGGAACTACTAAATCGAATTTGTAGGTCTTCTTAAGAGCTATCGATCGCGCTTTTTGAGTGCTCGATTGCACCAAGTTGAACAGAGATACGATCAAAAAACGAAATTTGTAAAAAATAACCAAGTCCGGAAAAGCCGCGAATCCTCCGTAATAAATCGATAGTGAAAGGTCCAAGATATGAAAAATGGGCTCTTGTGCTGAATCCCAGATTTTATGTGTAGAATCCATATTTGAAATAAAAACCATTGTATTTAACACTTGTGATGGTCAAACAATCGATTTCTTGATCGGAAAATCACTTTTTCGAGGAAATGACCATGAAGACGACTTCCTTCCCTTTTGTAGATGTTGAGACAATTGTAGAACTCACCGAGACGAGTAAAACGAGAAAAAAAGTTCGCTGTTCGATCAAAATTGAGCGAGTTATGCCTCTTGTAGCAGGTAGATCAAAAAAATCGATAATGAGCAGATTCGACCAAATAACGTGGATGGACCTTAGTCTAACCCCCAATAGGGTCCACCAACCAAGTTACATCGAAATCGGAGAAACAAAATATTTTCTAGTCGCCAGCGTTCCTACATTCTTACAGGAAACCCGTGATATAGGTATAGATGACCGAATTTCGTAATCGGGGTAAAAATCGCCATAATGTTTCTTCGCAGGTCAGAGTGGGTCAGTCGGGAGCACGAGTATGGTGACAACGGCAGCTGCCAGCACGGACATCCCAGTCATTGTCAGTATTTTTAAATTATTTTCCTGTATAATCTATACAGTAGACCATTCTCAAAACAGGACTTGATTGATGGCGAATATAGAAACTTATCTTGTTCGAACACACTAAATGTGACTTCCATGTTTCTTTCCTTGTAATTTTAATTCCTCTAGGCGGAGAAACTGGACAAGATCATTGAGTGCACGAAGGATCTCGACGAGGTGAGGAATGATCTTTGATCTCTTTCATGGATGGGAGTATTTCTCTTCCTCTCAGGTGGGTCTCCATCATGTCATTGCTGCCCTCTGTCGTCTCTCGAGTGACGCCCTCATCGTATCTGCCAGTCAGTACCTCTTTTTTTATTGTATTTAGTTTTTATTCTGTTTATTGGAGGGTGGAGCGAAGTATTCTAGAAAGAAGCATTCTGAAGAGATAATGTATTTTAGGAATATTAGCTTAAACATTGCTCTTTGCAAATCCTTCTTCCCTTCTCTGTAGTACTCACTCCTTTCCAGATGGTCGTGATCCTTCCTTCTTCGGCATCTCCAAACTACTGCACGTGGGGATGGTGAATGTGGAGAGATTCCATGTGATATGGAAGCCTCTCACCGCACATCTCATTGATGTCAGTTCCTACTTTTTTTTATTTTGAGATGTTCAGTTTATCTTTCCATTGTTTCTTTTGCTGATCTCCTTCTTCTGCAGATCTGTTCCCATTCGCACGCGGGTCTCCGTGACTGGGCTGCCCTCTCTCTCACTACTCTCATCAAGGCTGCACTCAAGACAAAGACCAGTCTGGAGGAAGAGGTCACATTTGCGAATTTCTGATTGATTGTGAATGAACTTTTTTAAAAAGTGGATATTGTAGTGGCAGAAAAAATATTCTATTATTCATTGTTTCTCGTGTGAAAGGGGGAAGGATTGATAGTATTGCAGTCCCGTCAGCAGTTGGTTCTCAGTCCCCTCTCCGCCCTCTCTCTCATCGCCATCCCCGACGTGAGGAAGAGACAGGTAGAGAAGACTACTTCATCCTCACAGGGAATTGGGTATTGACAGTTTCCACTAGTTCCTTGCAGATCGAGTGTCTGATGGCGATTCTTCAATCTCACGGAGCTCTCTTCAAGCAGTCCCAATGGGCGACACTCGTCAAAGTACTGGCTGATATCGTCCAGAAGGATCAGGGGTGGGCAAGGCACTACTGTACTACTGTAGTTATTCCTTTCTCGATATGTTACTCGTGGATATGGTAGTTTGTTCTCTGTTCTTCGAGTGAGAGATGGATTGCAGATTCACGGCTTCACTCATCAACCACGCGTACACTGCACTGAGACTAGTGGTCACGGATTTCATCCAGGTTCCTTCATTTCCCACTCCTGTCTCCTACCTGAAATGGTTGCTCTTGTCGCAGGTGCTTCCCGTGGAATGCGTGGAGCAGTTGGTGGAAACGGACGCCCTCTTCGGAAGACAACAAGCAGATCAGAATATCGCCCTCTCCGCACTCACTCAACTGGTCAGCAGATAGATTATTCGTGTTTTTCCTCCGAAAATTCATAAAAGTGTCACTGAATTTGATTAGAAATATAATTTTAGAGAAAACAACTTAAATTTGAGAAACAATTGCAGTGGACGATATCCGATTTCGTATTCCGTCGTCTTCCCAAGATGGGACCAGGTGCGGCCGAGAAGGTTCGTGTCCATTCATTCATCTTACTATTATATTCAAATATAATTACTAATAATAAGTTAGTTTATCTCCTGTAACTCTTCGATATCTCAGATCTGGCTGGTTCTCTACACGTGTCTCTCCGAGTTGTGTGTAGACTCGCGCCCTGCTGTTCGGTTCGTTGTGTTCGCTTGTGGACTATTTATTTTTCTCAGTTGTTTTGCATCCATGTGCAGTAGACAGCTTAGTTTCATTTATTGATTTTTTTATTGGCGTCTCTTGCAGTAAATCAGCCTGCCAGACTCTTCTGCAGACAGTAGCAGCCCATGGACATGCACTCAGAGTGCACACGTGGAGTCACATGGTGTGGAAGGTACGGTAGACGGGAGAGGGGTACGGTAATGAACATCCATCGATCCATTGCAGATCATAATGCCGATGCTGGACAAGGTGAAGATGATGACCAAGAATGCCTCCAAGGTTTGTTTGTCCTGTTTTTTTTTGTTTTTTTCTGCTATTTTCTAATGCACTTCAACTATTGTAAAATACCCTATTCTTCTAGTTCAAGTCAAACTTTGGCAGGTTCGAGAGGAATCAGATCTACTCGTCCATCACTCGCGAGATACACAGGTATATCACGGTTAACCACGTAATAGTTGCACAATAGTACTCCATTTTCCAGTGCTGATCTTTGATCTTTGCTCTCTCCAGGCTAAGCAGTGGACGGAGACAGCGATGCAGACGATGCAGGGAGTGGTCAAGATCTACAATGCACAGAGGAATGGACTGCTCAAACTGGGTAAACTTTCCCTTCCTCTATAATTGAGCCTTGAAATTGAAATTTGCACGTCGTTTAAAGCTCATTTTTCATTTGAGAAACTCTTGGCTCATTAATAATTTAAGATGACTTCGGTGCTGCTTGGTCGCAGCTGCTGCAATATCTGGAGTGGGGCACTGAGGAGGTGAGAGGGAGACTGACCCATCCCTTATGTAAATTATGTGGTCAGCTTACGAAGAATGACTCATTGCACTCATTCGTTAATTTAAGGGGTAAAGAAGTCATTCTTAATATAAAGGAATCTCAGGAGAACGCGGAGCTTTCTCTCGCGTGTCTCAAGTGCTTCCACGAACTTCTCCTCGGCAAAAGCGGCGCGCAGACACTCGAGATCAATACGACCGCCAAAGGAGGAGGGTACGGTAGATTACTGTGCATTGAGTATCTATTAGAGTGATCTATTCGGGTAATCGTCTCTTCATTTCCAATACTCTCTCATCGCTCGACCGGTCGAGAGAGTACGCGAAATGAAGAGACGATTACCCGAATAGCGCACTCTAGTATCTATATTTTGAGAGCATCGTGGTAATAGCTCACTTACAGTACTCCTCGAGAAGATTCGATGAAGTCGGATGATTTCGTTCCCCCTCTGACTCCCGATATGTGGCTGGTGTCGTGGTATTCGTGGGAGAGATTGGCGAAGGGATTGGTCAAGGAGAGACAACCAACCAATGGGAAGGAAAGTGTGAGTGGAGAGGGAAGGAAGGGAGTTACCTTGGCAAAGAATCTCTGGAGAAAGTGAATAAGTGTGTTTCCCAGTGTGTAACGAGTCTGCACTGCAGATGTATCTGCCTGGTCCCTCCCATCTGACGACTCTCCTGCACATCTTCCCTTCCCTCTTCGAGAGAGTCAAGAAGGCACTCAAAGTGGAGGAAATGGCGGACGGAGGAATTCCACTACTGCTAGAGGTCAATATCTATTTTTCTTTTTACTCAATATTTTTTAATCATGACTAATCATGAATTCGATCGGATGTCCATTGTAGAAAGTTGTGTTGTGTTCTACTCCCTCTGACTATTCTCCCTTCGTGCAACCCTCCGCCTCTTCCTCCCTCACTCCCACTCAAGAAGCTGCCATCGACTGCTTCAAGACCATATACACGGTAATTGTCGATGTTATTGAAATAATAGGAAGAAATCAATAGAAGCCATTTATCACAGTACGAGAGGTGACGCAATGCTCTGCAGGAGGAATCAGTGGAGTCGTCGACCCTCTCTCCTGCCCTTCCCTCCCTCATCCGTCTTCTCCTCAAACTGGCTTCTCTCGCAGTGAGGCCCTCCCAAGTGAAGATGAGGATAGGAGGAAAAGACTTCGTACGTTTTTATTCTATGCATTTATTCTTACTTGAAGAATTTTGATATGAGTTTCCTTATTTTGTTGCAAAATGTTTCGAACAAAATATTAAATAAAAATGATGGTATGTTCGTTGAGGGTGACTGGGCTCGATCGCAAGTTCTTCCCTTCGCCGAGTGCACGATGAGAATGGGAGTGGAGTACTATGCTGCCAGTGCTGCTGCCTATGCTGTAGTAAACGAGAAAGTCGTAGTGGATGTTGTCTCCGTGAGTGGGAAGGGGAGGAGGGGAGGAAGAGATGGTCTCTTCTTCCCAATCATTCCTTCTCCTTCAGTCTCTCTCTTCTCCTCTCTCCCTCAAGTACGAGTGTCTCTCTGATTCGACGTGGAAACTGGCTGCGAATTGCTTCATCTCCACCCTCAAGACTGCCCTTCCTCTTGCGAGGAACAATCGTGAGTAACCTATCTTTAGTTGTTTCACATCTACTCTCGTTCCATTGCTATTCCCCTTCTCTCATTCAGCTGATCACTACATGTCTCTCTGGCAGGAGATCGCCGATGCACTCAACAATTTCCTCTTCACCAAGAAGTATGTTGTCTCTTCCATTCTTTCCAATTAGATGATTATTCAACCCCTTCTCCTTACTTCATCTTATCTCCTCCTCTCCCTCAGTGTCAATGTTCGTCTTTCTCCCGATGAACGTCGTCGTGACGAGTTCATCGACTGTCAGATGATCGACCTCCTTCGGACTGAGATCCTCCCCTACTCCAGCTCACTCCCCGTCTGTTTCATTCTTTTTGAGATCATAATATTTTTTAAAATCTTATTTTTCACTTTTACTTTAGGAACAGCAGGTCATGCAAAGACTCATTTGCAGACAGTGTTCATCACTCAAATCATCTCCATTCTCAACAAGGGTTCCATCTGCCACATGGACTCCACGGACGTCCTCGGTTCGTATTCCACTCTTCTTCTCCTCTTCCCCCTTCCTTTCCCGTGATGGTGAAGTGCCGCGTGCATGCCAATTCCTCCACCATCCTTGGGATGGTGGTGGTGGTACTAATCAACCCGGTGAGGGATACTGTAGTCAGTCCTCGATCCCCTTCTGTTATCTGGATGGGGGTGTGGGTGTCTCTCTCTGTCTCTCCCCCATCACTCCATCCTCTTCAGCTTCAGATTCCTTCACGGAGCGACACGATCTCTCTCGGGCGTGCTTCGATGCTCTCCTCAGTATGACGAGGGAGACTCCCGGAGGGTACGCCACTCTATCACTCTTATCTTATCCTACAGAAGTAGCGAATAATTTTATTTTTATGCGATAATTTTACTAAAAACTATGGAGGGATCTCATGTCTTCCTCTCTGCTTCTTGCTGATAAGTGTTCTCCTCCAGTCGTGGTCTGGGGAAGGCGGCGATCGTCTCTCTGGTCGATCGATGCAGAGGAGTACTCACTTCATTCGGTGGAGATGCCAAGAGTGGAGGGGAGATGAGACTGCCAAGGACGAGGGTCATGGAGGTACGGGGGGGTGATGGGAGGAAGGGGCGAGGTGATTGTGGATGCTTGCAGGTCATCTCAGCACTCAATGCAGTGGATGCCCTCATCGAGAGAATGGCCCTGTCAGTTCCCTTCCATCTGCCTCCTCTCTTACTCTTCCTTTCAGTCGATCGGATGCAGCCTCCTCTGATCTCTACTCTCAGTTGGTTGTCCTCCATCCTTCCCTCGTCGATCTCATTCCCACCTCGCATGCTGATCCAGAGGTATCAAAGCTATTTATTTATCAAGTGATAGTATTTTCACATTAAATTGTTGATTTTAGATCGAAAAGAGTCTCATCGCGACTCTCAAATCGTACCAAACCCTTCTCCTCCTTAAATCTCTTCCTCATAATGTTAATGCTCCCCAATAGAAGTATAGTAGTTCTAACTCCAGAGTATTAAATAGTATATCATATCCCATATCATTCTCCATCCCATCTAACATCCGTATCCTCCATTCTTCTTCTCCTTTGTGGTAAGATGCCTTCCTCTCTGGGATGATAAGCTAAACTGTTGAAGAGTAATATGTATAGTTTGATATCGATTGACTGTATGTAATTGGATGCGGTATATATTGAACAGTGTGCCTGTCTCCTTAGTTTCTCTGTTGTGGTCCTCTTGTGCCTTTGCCCTTTCACTTCTACATGCTTAGCCGAAAGCTCATTCCTATATACGCGACTATTTACAATTCATTACGCTCAAATGTATATCCTAGTGACTCCACGATAACCCCGCGATGATATTTATGGTTGTGTGTTCGATTTTGTATGTACTTACTGAACTTTGTAGACTGAGAGATTCACGCGATTTCGTTGATTGCGTGATGAGTCTTGTTTCCTACTCGATCCATTAATATTATATTCGATCACCGGGTCGATAAATGCATCCCTATTTTTTGCAAGTGGGGATAACACAACACATTACAAGGATATTGAACATAGTTTATCTTGCGCATATTGCTTGATGGCGAGTGACCCGTTGATGAATGGAGGTGAATGCACAGTGGAGAGGGAGAGAGGGAACGAGGAGAGGACTGAGTGACCTACTCCGAATAGAAGACACTAAGTAGTGAGGAGTACGTCTGGATTGAGCTAGTGACTGGGGGAGAAGAATGGATGGAGTCATCCTTCAATTGATGGCACTCATCACGTGTCGATGGAGAAGAGAGGGAGGAGGCATCTCGAAGTAGATCGCATTCGAATTCAACTGAAACGAGAGGGGGGAATGAGATGGGGAGGGGGGTCACTCACTAGATGGGCTCCTTGCTGTCGAGTCACTCGGGATGACTGAGAGAGATGACAGTTCTGAAAGGGAATATTTTACATAAATTTCCAAAAAGAATGGTAGGCACTTCAAGATAAATTCTGAAAACACGAGAATGCTAATGGGTTGATAATTTGTTTGTAGTTTTCTCACCTGTGCATCATATCTGGGGTACCACATGGCTGCTGCACATCTGAATCCTCTACGGACAGAGGCAGTGGCGCATTCCTCTCTGCAAGTATCTCTCCCTCTCCCTCTCCCTCCCCCTCCCCTCCCCTCCCTCCCCCCTCCCCCTCTCTCCCTCACATGCACTGGGAGAGACTGGAAGTGGATGCCATGGTGGTGACTGTCCCTATGAGGAGATGCTCACGAGCTGCACCCAGAACACCGTGCACTGCAAGGGAAGAGAGTAGAAGGGTGCTTCCAACTATGCACTCCTCAGTACTCACGATGGACTGGTCCACTGCCCATGCAGATCTTCTCAGCGTACGTCGCTCCAGAGTGCAGTGTGAATGATGCTGCATTCCTGATATTTGGATGCATTCGTCTCTGGAAGCTGCATCATTCAAGAAAGGAAGGTCTTACCTGTGATCTGGTCGGACGGAGAGGAGATGACAACCGAGACGATCGAGCACGAATGCGACACTGAAGAAAGAGAGATGGATGGAGAAGGGGAAGTGATCTGACCATTCGAAGGAACTCTCACGATCGCAGAACCGAGCACACTCCTCAACTGTTCGAACGGGGCAATCCTGGAAGGAAAGAGGATGGAGATCAAAGATCTGGAGGGACTCTACCTTCAACTGCCCGATTCTGACGACGTCCGTCTGGGCGAAGGAAACGAAGACGTGGTGGGCGTGGCCACGGCAAGATGGCTGAGAAAGATCACAAATCAAAGTATATTGCTGGTGCACAAAAAGTAATGGCATTTTGATAACTTTCTGCCTTAATTATTTTTAACCAGTACCGGATTGCTGGTGACAACTGCTCCTTGAGGAGTATTCTGATCGTGATTCGATGCAGCGAGGACTGCCCATGTAGGATGATCGATCAGAGGAGGCAACTGAGGTTCCATCGACCAGAGGGACGAAGAGGGAATATCTCTCACTTTGTTCTGGTCACCACTCAATGGTTCGGGATGGTCTTCATCGAAAGAGATCACCTTCTTCCCACCCAATTCGTGTTCGATTGGAGATGGGGGGACAAGGTTCTCAATCCAGACTATTATTATCAGACTATTATTATCAGACTACAACTATCATGCTCAGTCACACTAATCTTCAGCCCAGTTGGCTGTTCTCATCTTCTTCCCTCATAGTGCCCACCTTCTTCTCGTATCCTTCTCCCTCTGCAGAACTGCCACTGTTGATGGAGTAGGAGGACGGGATCTTGTGCATTTTGATGCTTCCCTTCGGCATGTTCATGTTGGCCGCTGTTCTTCCAGTGTGCTCGGCTGAAGAGATCAAAGATCACAGAGAGAGAGGTCGATCTGCTCACCATTCTTGATGTCGTCGCTCTCAAGTTGCAATTGAGCAGCGGATGAGTCACTTCTGAGCATTTCTCCCTGTAGGGAGAGAGAGAGGGTAACCCTCTATTTGGAGTGAACAAACCATTTTGAGAGTCTGTCCGATGCTGGTGGAGACAGCAGAGGCACGTGCATTCACCCTCAATCCGAATTAATGATCGGAACTAAAATTTGAATTCGTACTTGGATATCTTGACTTCCCTCATGAATTCTTTGTGTGCTTCCAATGGATTCTGGTCTGAGTGAACCTGAATATCTGAGTTATCTGAGGTCTGAGTGAACCTATTGAGACTGGGGATGTCTTTCCAACCCCCCTCCTGACTAACCATTCTAACGTGAGTCTCCGTGATTCTTCCACTCCTCGGATTGAATTCATCTGCATCGATGTTCTCCACTTCCCTGTCATCTTCCCTCTTCATCTGCAATCCTTCCTCTCTCCTCCTCCTCCTTCCTTTCCTTCTCTACCTTCCTCGATCCTCTGTTCTTCCTTCCCACTCTCCTTCTATACATCATGGGAGTCTCCACTTCCATGTGCAACTCCTTCTTCTTCGATGACATCACCTTGAATGTCTCTTCTCCCTCTCTCTCTTCCTCTTCTCACCATGGCATCGGAAGTTCTCTTGGCAGCTTCTCTCATGCTCAGACTGGCTGATCCCTCTGCCACTCCCCCGTCCACAGACATCATGTCTGATGCCTGCATTCAACTCTCCCACTCCCTATTCTTCTACTTTTATCGCACAAAAACTCATTGCGCATGGTCAAGCTTAGTACGTAATGAGTATAAATCCCATACCGAGATGGGGCTCGCAGTGTATTCCTCAGTGTTAACTCCACTCTGTCTGTAGAGAGAGGGAGGAGTGGTGATGGAATAAGTGTGAACACCCGCTCGAGAGAGACCCTCAAATATCATCTTTATGCACTAATCCCTTGGATAAATGAGATCAAGATGCTTATTCTGACCTTCAGTTTGGCAACTTCCATCTGCAGTTCCTTCAGTCTCATCTCGCACGATTTGACCTCAAAGTGATTGATAAAAGAGTGAAGAAGAGTCAGTCTCACCTCAGTGACGATCTCTTCGTTCTTCTGAATGAGAGTGAACTCGTCCATCTTCTTGATATCGCCGTCAGTGGGAGGAGAAGCGGGCAGGTATCTAAAATTAACTTGGGAGGAACAGAAAAAAACACAATTGAATGAGGTTGTAGATGTATCGTCAGAATGTGAGAGTGGGAAAGGTGAACTGACTCGAAGTAGTCTCTTCCCTTGTATTCCACGAGATGGAATGGATTTGCAGTGGCTGAGATGGCGAAGAGATCGCAGATCTTCCACTCTGTATCGTACGTCACTGATCTACACGTCCATGGAGCAGTCTGAAGGAGCAGAGGAGGGGGATGAGGGGGGGGGGTTGTCTCACTTGGCTTTCCATGCACATCTTGAGACACTCCTCACACGATCCCCCAGTAGATCGGGCGAACATCGTCGCCTGAGTCACTGCTGACTTCGGATGCATCGCCCAGAGATTTGTGTCTGACATTGCGAGATTAACCAATCAGAGTAGGCCAAAGGGTTTCTCCTCTCACCATAGAGACATCGTGGTTCCATGAGAACTTCTCGTCTCACTGGGGGAGGAGGAGGACGATAGTTGACCATCTGAGACAGAAGGGGATGATCTTTGATCTTTTCGATGCTCAACATACTCTCATGATAGGAAGTGGCGTAACTCCACTCTTCTCCACTACTTCATCCTTCACTGCACGTTTCTTCTGCAAAAACAATTTGTCTTCTCAATGGATTGATTGTACTCACATTGATCTTCACTTGGTTGTCTCTGATTTCTTCCTCCATTCTCCTCATTTCCTCTCTCTTCATCTCCTCTTTCTTCTCTTCCGCTTCTTTGTCTGCGTCAGTTGAAAGTTTCTAAAGGTTTCGATTAATGTCAACTCGCCAATCCAATTCATCTCTGGTTCTCCTCCGTACCATGATCTCTTCGTTGATAGCCTCTTCTATTCCTTCACTATTGGGGACGATGGCTCCTTCCTCTTCTCCTCCAATATCTGCCAGTAGAGCAGAAGGAATCGTCTCCAATTTTCCACGAGGAAGAAGAGAACCAGAATGGGCAGGAACCACAGTTGAGACAGGCTGAACATAAGCGGGAATATTTCTCATCGTCATAAATGGGAAAATTCCTTGATGCTCATACCTGCACGGTGGTCATCTCCACAGTGGTCGTCGTGGATGCAATTGTCGTTGTCGTCGTCGTCGTAGAAGTAGGAGGAGGAAGAGTCTCTCCCTCTCCCTCCGAATTCTCCTTCGATTCCATCGTGTGAACGGGAGGATTGGGACCTGCGAAGGAAGAAATAAAGATGAAGAAATGGGATCATTCCACGCACACTGTTACTTACTAAAACAAATTTAGAACTGATTGATTAATCTTACCAGGAACGAATTCAGTTGATTCGTTTTCATCATTCTGCAGTGAATCCTCCACTTCCTTGTCACTCACTGCATCCACTTCCATCGATTTGGTGATATCGATTGGATCGATCCTAATGAGCATTGATCAATAATATAATCATAAAATCATTGATTATGGTATGAAAGAAGGTATGAACAAACTGAGCAGTGGGAACTTGTGCAGCGAATACTCGGACGAGACTGAATAAGGGTGATTGGGTGAATGGATGGGTCTCTCTCTCACTTGTTAGACATTGGATTTCCTGCACTGGTTGGTCTCTGCTCGATACTCGATGGCATCACATCTCTCAGTTTAGTGAATTGGTGTGTGGAATGGAGTGGGGAATGGGGGGATTCGATGACCGAAGGGAAGATGTCAGAGTAGAGTCTGGAATGATCCTCTCAGGGAGTTCTCTCCTTCTCTTCCCACTCTTCACTGGTTGGTCTCCTCCTCTCTTCCACTCTCGGTTTCCTTCTCGGTTTCACACTGTTGATAGTGTTCATCGCTGCGGGAATCACCTGGAATCTCCCTGTATTCTCTCTCCTCGAAGTCTTTCCCCTACCTGTTCCTGCCCCGAGTGATACTTTGCATCTCGCAGACCGTGCACCATCCTGCAGAGGAGGGATAGAGGGAAGAAAGATATGGAGTGCATGGCATACTTATTTTTTTGTTTTTTTCCCATTCTTCATGTGCTATTGAATGCTTGGCATCCCCATCGTAAAAGAGTCGAACCTTTCCCTGGGTACGATCTTCATCTCATTGAGTTCATCTTCCTTCGTTCTCCTCAATCCCATCGAGAGTGAAGTGATGACTCGACCAGAGGAATCTGTTGAAGTACTCATTCCCTGCAATCGGAGGATCAATGAGATGAAGACGTTTCCTTCTATTTGTTTGATTTGTGCTTATACTTACAGGGATAGCATTGGCAGGCTGGCTGCTCTGTTCGTTCTCCTTCCTGTAGGAGTCGTACATCTGAGGGAAGGGAACTCGGAAGGCATCAGACGGAATTCCATGCAGGGGAGAGGAAGATCCGTACTCCTGAACAAGAGGAAGGCAATCACAGAATCAAAGCATCATGAACGTGATTGAAGCACCGTATAAACCTGACAAATTAGTTCATTTTAAATAAGTGAAATTCTAATAGAATATCGTTTTTCATTACAATGAATTGAAACAAAATTGACTCCAAATGATTTATTTCCCATCTAAGTCATAATTTGGAGGCTGACCAGATAATTCCTCTGTCCCTGAAAGGGGAAGTTCTGTGCTGCAGTCAGTGGAAGAAGGAGAGAGAGCAGACCGATCCATCCCAGTGGATCCGCCATATCTACAGAGGAGAGGAACAGTCACTGAGAGGTGAGAAAGTTAACGATAAGAGGGAGGATAATGAGTCTGTAGAGGGCGAGAGAGGGGAGCAATCCATGGGCGAAGGGATTACAATGTGTCTCGATTAGCGGGAGTGAAAGGGAGAGGAATGTAAGTAATATCCTCCCGATATCTCGACAGATAAGGAACAGCGAGAGGGACTCCCTCAGACAAGTTTGTCTAATACTGGATTGACCAGCCTCACAATGCTTGTTATCTAACAGCGAATGAAGGAAAGACAAGAGAAGGAAAGAGGGAAGAGTAAATGAACGGGTGGCCATCTACCGGATCACTCATGGACAATAGGGACTAAACTGACGAGATACTATTACGGATGATAAGGGCATACCGTCTCTGTTACCGTAACCACGTAATTTATGGCCTGGGAAATAAACTATGTAGAACATTTGGAAGAACGAAGGAACGTATAAAGTAGATTGCATAATAATCCCATTAGTAGATTACGCGAGTGGTCTCATGGATGGCTGGTCAAGTTGGTCTCTTCACTTTCTTCATCCCATCAGGGGCCAATCCTTCCCCCCTCGAATTCCACGTCTAATTCACTCACTTGACGGGTGAGGAATTAGGTGAGAGTGAGAGTTACCCATACCCAATTATTACTATTTTATGCATACTTTCACTTCAAGTTTCGCGTTTGATGGAATACAGATTCATTCCTGAGTAATATTTATCTTCGGGATATTATATGAACAAGATCTAGCGGTGGCAAGTGAGGTATACATAGAGAAACTACTACGAACTACAGTAAGAAGAACCAAGAACCAGCTACCCGATAAATGCAGTTCAACAAATTTAATTGTAGTCACAACTTTGTGGCACAAGAAGAATGTAATAGTCTGTTCTATCTAACAATAAACTGCTATATTCAATCCAGGGCGAAATTGACCATCTGTCCGAGTGATCTCATGTAGTGATCGAGGGCAGATTCGAGATCCGACTGCTCGAGGGGGTCACGGGCAAGCACAGACATCTAAACAACTTCTCTATCTTCACTTTCAATGTGTCGTATATTGCATACGTAGTCAATCATATTAGCGGTATCTAAATGAGTACAACTAACCCCTCCGAGATCTCCTCCTTCTCTTTTCTTCTTATCGAGTGTCTCTTTCGCGCGACGAAGAACAGCAATGCGGCATACCTTCAACAACAATATTAATAAATTACACAATTTAACAGAACTAAAACCAATCCAATTGAAAAATGTAATTGAAAAATACGACAGCGAGCATGGTTCAACGAATAAATACATAATGCAGATAATAATTGCATGGTAATCGTCCTCATACCTCCTTCAGATCACTTCCTGAGAGTCCATCGGCAGAAGCAGAGAGTTTGGCCAAATCAACACTCGACGAGCATCTCTCTTCATTCAGGATCACCTCAACTCTCTCGTTTCACTAGTACCGGATTTTAAATGAAATAAATCGACAGATTTCGTAAAATAATTTACCATTTAATTAGCTTGTTAAAAATATTTGAAACTATGAAACCTGGAAAATTTGTTTCCTCTGCTCACTGTTAGGAAGATGGATGGCAAACTTTGCGGGCATTCTGAATTTCAAAAAAAAATTAAATGGTAAACAAAATGAGATATTAATGCTCTAAATAAGACAAGAACATATATCATTCAGCTTTTAAAAAATAACAATAAGTAAAAATGGTAAATTTCTGCCAACCGTCGTAGGATGGCAGCATCCACATCAGACGGACGGTTAGTTGCCCCCATCACGATGATCTGATAAGGGGTCGTCGCGGAGTGTCCATGGAGTTTCGTAACGAGACCTAGCGCATTCGAAAGAGGAGAAAATTCTAAGAACTACTGTGTTTTTCAAATTTGGTAAACGATCTTGTGGAGGTCTGGGCTGAAATTTAGGGACATAGCCTCAGAAATAGGGGGGCGGACATTTCCGCAACGGAGTACCATTCGCTTGACAGAAGGAGTAGCAATATGTGAGTTGTTGCATTATTACCAGTATGTGCTCCCCCACTTTAGCATATATAAATTTTTTTACCAGGCGACCATGAGTTTCGACGTATAGGGGGTCATGGAAATCCACAAACCATGAACCCCGGGTCGTTGATTTGGGGTAAAACTCAATATCGCCTGGTAACAAAATTTATATATGCTATTGTGGGGGAGCACATACTGGTAACAATACAACAACTCCCATGTTGCTACTCCTTCTGTCAAGCGAATGGTACCCCGTTGCGGAAATGTCCGTTGCGGAAATGTCCGCCCCCCCCCCAGAAATAGTCTGGTTTTGCCTTTCCCCACTATGGGCCCAGATTTCCACATGGTCGTTTAGCAAATTTGAAAACAACAAAAGTTCTTAGAATTTTCTCCTCTTTCGAATGCGCTAGCTCTCGTTATGAAACTCCATGAACACTCCGCGACGTCTCCTTGTGAGATCACATTATTCAAGAAAGAAAGAAGCATAGTTGTTTCACTCTAATGAATATGCCCTTGTGGTACCTGATCACTGCTGCTGCTGAATCCATCCCACAACTGCATGAACTGTGCCTTCATCATGGCAGTTGCCTCGTGGTCGTGGGTCTGACGATCACGGAGGAACGAGTCTGCATATACAATCTTAAAGGAGAAAACATTGAGCTACTAACCAATTTCATCGATGAAGATGATGGTTGGTTGCAGCTTCTGGGCTATGCTGAATACTGCAGCAGCCAGCTTCTGAGACTCGCCGTACCACTTATCAGTGAGGTTTGATACTTGCAGATTGATAAATCTAATAAGAATATTAGTAGCTGGAAAAAATCATCCCTTTTAATGTTGACATAATTAAAGTAATAATTGAAGGTAGCACCTGCATCCCGAAGCTCTGGCTACTGCTTTTGCCAATAGAGTTTTTCCACAACCAGGAGGACCATAGAGAAGGATTCCCCTCGGAGGATTGAGCAGCGGCGATTTCGAGCACCCTATAAGAAACTACATTGAAAGAATGAGATCATGAAAACTTGCCAGCTAATTGAAGAGGCAGGATCACTCTGTCCTTCAAATCCTCGATGATCGCGTCAGCTCCTCCGATTTCATCCCACGTCGTTCCTTCTTCTTCTCCCGATACTAATTGGAGAGCGATTCGCAGCTCATGTTCGTTCAAATCAATTCGCGTTCCTTCGGGAAGGCCTAGTCGGTTGAACAGTTCTCTTACCTAGAAAAGCAACATACTACCTCTAACAAAACAAGTTACTAGCACTAAGTTAGCCAAGAAATGCACATTCCTGACCACGCAAAGCCAAGATATCACAGGCATCACGAGTCAGTGGAGGAAAAAGTCAACCCCCGGGAACAATTTCCAACTTTTATTTTTTGATTCGGTTCATATTATGGTATTAGCATACACTAGAGCCAACTTATCGAAAAATTTAGGTCACAGGTCCCAGATCCGGTTTTTAGGAATTTTCCGGTTTTACTCCCGGCTCTACTGTATTTCAACTTCCAGATGTGCTAAAGAGGTGGCATTGAGCTCAGAAATGCAGAAAAATCAGATGAATAACTTTCCTGTTGAAAGTAAAATCATGGGACGTCAAGTTCAAAAAATATAAATGAAAATCTGAAATTTCAAGGACAAATAAAATCATACCATCTCGGGGAGTAACAAACAAAGTGAATTTTATTGCAGATTATGGAATCTTAACTCCATGCCTATATAGGAAAAAAGAGTAGTCGGCACTTTTAGGGTGGACCCTTTCCGCAGCGTAGCTCCGAAGGTCGAACAAATGAGATGCCAAATTTTGAAAATTTTTCATTTCGCTGATTTGTGATTCCAAACGACAAGTTCAATCAATTTCTAACATTTCTCGATCGAATACGTTTGATGCCGTTGAAAGAGCACACAATTTCCTCACTTCAAAGAAATCGATTTCAAGCCCTCCAAATTTACCGATTTCGTGGGCACCCAACTAACGATTTTCAAATCTCTATTCATAATAGCAAAGTGGAGGTAATAGATGTCATTCGAAAAAGTAAATTCTGAAATTATTGGCTCTCCAGCCCATTCTATGTCCATAATTTGTATCCTCGAACTTGCTGGATCGCGGTGTTCGAAATTCCACATAGTAAAATAATTTTAATAATTTTACTAAAATTCTGACTATTGATTGTTCAATGAATCTTCGCTATTTTTGATCACTAAAAATCATATTATGACCATTAATGATAGAAATCACTGATTATGCCAACATAGTATGCTTTTAACCAATACAGTCGCGCGCAAAAGTATTTGGGCACTTTTTGAACTTGCTGCAAGTTTTTGACCAGGAAAGCCATCAATCTGGATCTAGGGTAGTATACACCGAATTCATCAGAGATTACGCTCATGATATTGGGGCATGACGCAATAGCCCAGTCATTGCGTAGTGATGACGTAATCAAATAGGTCTTTTTCAAAACGGCATTATTCTTACATGGATTTTTTCCAGCTGGCCATATTTTCTGTGGTTGGAGATATGACTGAGAACTACCCAGAAAATTTTTTTGAAGTTGCTGCTCGGTCGCACATTGGCTGCAGCCTTACTGCAAAATCGAGGTCGGAAATTCAGATCTCAGCTTCTAGAGAAGCTAGAGACTGGTTCAAGATATCAAAATGATCGCCATCACGATTACATACGATCCTGAGAGTATTAAAACAATAACTCGAAATTTGCGCTCAGGGCATGAGCAAATCACTTTTTGCATGACCATTTTTTGGACATTCCCAATTTTGCGGGAAAGTTAGGTAAAAATCTGGTTTTTGTATAGGCATATTCAAAATGTATTAAATAACTGATTCCCAACTTTTTAGAGTGTTTGGGAACTTTCCTGCCCGCGGCGACCGATTTTCGGAGGTATACTCGTGTCGGAAACATCTTGTTTACGCACTCTCGTCGTCTGTACTCTCTCGCCCATAGCGGTAAACAGGGTGTTTCCCGACTCGAGTATCCCTCAGAACAACGGTCGCCGCGGGCAGGAAAGTGCAGGAAAATTGGGAATGTCCAAAAAATGGTCATGCAAAAAGTGATTTGCTCATGCCCTGAGCGCAAATTTCGAGTTATTGTTTTAATACTCTCAGGATCGTATGTAATCGTGATGGCGATCATTTTGATATCTTGAACCAGTCTCTAGCTTCTCTAGAAGCTGAGATCTGAATTTCCGACCTCGATTTTGCAGTAAGGCTGCAGCCAATGTGCGACCGAGCAGCAACTTCAAAAAAATTTTCTGGGTAGTTCTCAGTCATATCTCCAACCACAGAAAATATGGCCAGCTGGAAAAAATCCATGTAAGAATAATGCCGTTTTGAAAAAGACCTATTTGATTACGTCATCACTACGCAATGACTGGGCTATTGCGTCATGCCCCAATATCATGAGCGTAATCTCTGATGAATTCGGTGTATACTACCCTAGATCCAGATTGATGGCTTTCCTGGTCAAAAACTTGCAGCAAGTTCAAAAAGTGCCCAAATACTTTTGTGCGCGACTGTATTGGTTAAAAGCATACTATGTTGGCATAATCAGTGATTTCTATCATTAATGGTCATAATATGATTTTTAGTGATCAAAAATAGCGAAGATTCATTGAACAATCAATAGTCAGAATTTTAGTAAAATTATTAAAATTATTTTACTATGTGGAATTTCGAACACCGCGATCCAGCAAGTTCGAGGATACAAATTATGGACATAGAATGGGCTGGAGAGCCAATAATTTCAGAATTTACTTTTTCGAATGACATCTATTACCTCCACTTTGCTATTATGAATAGAGATTTGAAAATCGTTAGTTGGGTGCCCACGAAATCGGTAAATTTGGAGGGCTTGAAATCGATTTCTTTGAAGTGAGGAAATTGTGTGCTCTTTCAACGGCATCAAACGTATTCGATCGAGAAATGTTAGAAATTGATTGAACTTGTCGTTTGGAATCACAAATCAGCGAAATGAAAAATTTTCAAAATTTGGCATCTCATTTGTTCGACCTTCGGAGCTACGCTGCGGAAAGGGTCCACCCTAAAAGTGCCGACTACTCTTTTTTCCTATATAGGCATGGAGTTAAGATTCCATAATCTGCAATAAAATTCACTTTGTTTGTTACTCCCCGAGATGGTATGATTTTATTTGTCCTTGAAATTTCAGATTTTCATTTATATTTTTTGAACTTGACGTCCCATGATTTTACTTTCAACAGGAAAGTTATTCATCTGATTTTTCTGCATTTCTGAGCTCAATGCCACCTCTTTAGCACATCTGGAAGTTGAAATACAGTAGGGCCGGGAGTAAAACCGGAAAATTCCTAAAAGCCGGATCTGGGACCTGTGACCTAAATTTTTCGATAAGTTGGCTCTAGTGTATGCTAGTACCATAATATGAACCGAATCAAAAAATAAAAGTTGGAAATTGTTCCAACACACATTCACTGACTCGTGATGCCTGTGATATACTGACCTTCTTCTCGTTTTCCTCCTTCTGGGCAAAATTGGGATCCAAATATTTGATCATGTATCGAACACTAAAATATGTCAACGCCGATGCTGCTGCGAATCTTACAGCAAGGGCGATCAGCTCAGATCGATCCATATTTAACAAACTGAACAACACCATTCTGGCCCTTTTTGTATCGAAGTTAGATAATTTACTCGAAAATACGCTTGCTAATGGAAAAGACAAGAAGTCAAAACAAATAACGTTTATCACGCATCCTTTCATAATACGTCAGCATGTTGATCAACTTTAAAACAAAAGACGATCAATGCATTGGCAAAACTTAAGAACACGGTAACAAAAACAATGACAGCCGTGGGATAAACGCATTCAGAAAGATGGGAATACTGATGCGTGGCGCTCGGCGCCTCACGATCTGCGAGTGCAAACCTGCCAGACACGGATGATCTTGTCGGAGTATCCGGCGTAGAGGGTCTGTCCATCCTGAGACCAGCAGAGGGAAGTGCAGATGGGAGGAGTGCTGTTCTTTCCAACGGAAACGTCGGGCTTGAGCTCCTCGATGACCTGCTTGTCCTCGAGGTTCCAGATCTTGACGGTTCCTCCGATAGCGGCGCACAGCCAGTATCTATAACACAAAAAATATGATATTGTCGTTAAAATATTAATTTCTCATTAGGTAAAAACGAGAAATACCTGTTGGGGGAGAAAGTCAGAGCGTTCATGACATCGTTTCCAGGGAGAGTGTAGAGGTGCTTGCCCTCGTTGAGGTCCCAGAGCATGGCCTGAAGAATAGGGACAGTTATTTCATGTTAATGGCAACTTAATTTCTAAGAATTGAGTCTCGGATTTCCAATTCTAATGTCGGTCTAAATTGAAGTATTGATAATTGTAGAAAAACTCACGCTGCCGTCCTTTCCTCCGGAGGCGCAAAGGGAACCGTCAGGGGAGACGGTGACGGAGTTGACGTAGCCGGAGTGACCGATGTGGTTGGTCTTCAGGCGGCAGTTGCCGAGGTTCCAGACCTTGACGACCTTGTCCCATCCAGCGGAGACGATGACGGGGTCGCGGGTGGAAGGAGAGAATCGGACGGTGGAAACCCAGTCGGTATGGCAGTCCTCGGTGATGGTGTACTTGCACTGAGCAAGGGTGTTCCAGAGCTTGATGCTTCTATCGCGAGATCCGGAGACAATCTGGCGGTTGTCAGCGGAGAAAGCGACGGAGAGGACGTCCTTGGTGTGAGAGACGAAGCGACGGGTGGTCTGTCCAGTCTGGAGATCCCAGAGGCGAAGAGTCTTGTCCCACGATCCGGAGAGGGCGAACATGCCATCGGAAGAGACCACGACGTCAGAGACGAAGTGGCTGTGTCCGGTGAGGGCACGGACGGGGCGTCCAATGGAGACATCATCAGCTCCGTAGGTGTCGACGTCCCAGACGAGGACGGTGTTGTCTGAAATACCACTTGAACTCCTTCAACAAGGGAAAATATAAGATAAAAAAATATAACAATAATAAAAATATATTGTATGTTTGTGCTATTACTTCTACCTTCCAAGCACGAGGCAAATAAAAGCACACAAATATACCAAGTACTAAGTGAAATAATCCAAGAGCGAACATTTAGGCTTTTCTGGCGCCAAATTAAATTGCAAACATGAACATACCACGGGAAGCGGAGATGACGGTGGTCTTTCCGTTCTGGGTGGTAGTGGCGATCTGCGTCACCCATCCGTTGTGGCCCTCAAGGGTGCCCTTAAGCTTCATCTGCTCGTCAGCCATGGTTGTCGTTAGAAAACGGGGACCTCAAGCCTGGAACGAATCATACGCTTAAAAACTCTTCAAATTACAAAAACAACAACAACGACAGAGGAAATTTAGAAGAAGAAAATTCGAAAAAAAGAAAAGTAGCGAGATTTGGCCTAAAATATCGTACTGCGTTCTCCCTGAAAATAACCCGCCACTTCAAATTTATGATCAAACAGTACTTTCATTTATGTGATTGAGAATTGACTTTACTTGATCGTGAACGTGCTTCCCGATATTCTTTCATGTTAACTTGTTATGTCCAATGGTCGCCTCATGAGGGTAAAAATGTTTTGCATTTACTCTATTTTTGAGAATTAAAGTCCCTTACATTGTTTTCAAAACACAGGTACTCATTTACTGAATGTTGCAAAACACTGTTCCGCGTTATTCATATTCTTCGATTCCGAGTTTCCAAATTTTACATCCGCAGCGTCCCCGAATAGAACACTGGAAAAGTTGTTAGGCACGGACCATACCAGTCGATCCTATCTTTGCGATCTTTCATAGAGCGCGTCCACCTTCGTAATTTTTTCCTCCATTCGCTCTGGTTGTTGTGTCCAGTGGCAAGAATGCTGTCAACACGAACCTGCGATAGAGATTCTCCCTCTTTACCCCTTGCAAGCGCAACACTATATTTTTTCAGGCATAACGTTCATTTACTAATCATAGTTTATTATTTTTTTATATCTTTCCTTTTATTCTTGTCGCCATTTCATGCAGGCACCATAGGTCTACTCTTTCCAAGTAGGGTTGTGGTCAGCGAGTGATCGAAGGAGACTTTTCTTCGGAGAACTCTAGATCCGCGAGCATCTTCACGAGAAAGACTGGGTAAATAGAGAAAAAAGAAGGTGGAATAGATGGAAAGCGCGAGTCGAGTTCCTAGTGAAAGCCCCTCTCAGATCCGCCACCACTCGATTGGGCTTACGCGACTGTGTTTCCCTCCCCATAACAGATCCCCTAGAGAGTATCTCTCGCCTCGCCTCTTCTCTCTCTAAATCAAGTTTCAATCACCAGAGGGAGGACTCAGCTGTCTCAACTTGCTTCCAACCAGTAGTATGTTCCACTAGTACAGTCTCACCCTTGAGAGGGAGTAAGAGTGAGTCTATCTGTCTGTCCCCTCTTTGATCGATCGATCGCCCGTCCCTCTTCCTTGGTCACCCTTGTTCTCCCCCTCCCTCTGCTCTCTCTCACCCTCGTAATGCTAACACTTATTCTTCTCCCTATGCTCCTTCATTATCCGTTTGTCGTTCGCTTTTCTTCAATTTTATGCAGTTATTATTCATTTATTTATTTAAATGACGCAGTGCCATTTTTATTCCGACCTTCTGGCTTGTATCGAGTTAACTATTTCACTCGAAAATGCGCTAGTAGATTAATGAGAAGTAAAGTCTCAACGAGAAGTTTATCTCGAATCTTTTTTGAAATACGTAAGCATGTTGATCAACTTTAAAACAAAATACGATCAATGCATTGGCAAAACTTAAAAATACGGTAACAAAAACAATGACAGCCGTGGGATAAACGCATTCAGAAAGATGGGAATACTGATGCGTGGCGCTCGGCGCCTCACGATCTGCGAGTGCAAACCTGCCAGACACGGATGATCTTGTCGGAGTATCTTGTCTAGTCGTTACCTCCGTTCCTCCGATATTATTCTCATTCTCACTGATCACTCTTTTCCAATGACCAATTGCGCATTAATCGAGCATGGCTTACTATTTGGTTCCATGTTTAATTCACCCCATTTCAGATAGGCTCGTTCAGATCGGTCCTATGGACCCGATCAATGATGCCAGATTCTACGAGTCACTCATTAAACCTCCCCATCTCCGGTCTCCTCAAGTCAGTTTGTGCAAGAATTATCTGTTTGTTCGGATCTGCTCACTTTTTTCTCCCTTTGTCTATGGTCTTAAATAATTTTGTGATGTAAAAACATTTATCTCCGCTTCGGTTATTGGATACGTGAAAATTTTCTCACTTAATATTTAAAGTTACCGGACGAGGACAAAATTGACCCCCTACTTTTTGTCCTCCATCGAATAGCCGATGGCTGAATTAGTTGAGAATGAATATACAAAAATGCTAAAAATCAATAATAGCCTCAAGGGAAAGCCGGAAATGATCAGCGTAATCCCGCGCTCTCTCACTTTTGCATACTCTCTCGTGCACGCGACCAGATCAGGGTTTCGTCCTCGTTCGGTAACTTTAATGCACCCGGTAAACATTTTTGAGGATGTTCGAAATATCTACGAGCAGTTGCGTCAACTGGACATGTTTAACACCCTTTACAACGCTCCTTTGAAGGTCAGTTCACCTTTTCAATGCTCGGTTGCAAATCCCTTCCAAGACATTATCTCCTTGTTGGTAGCTGCTCATTCTGGTTCTTGATAGGGTGAATCATACTGGAGGAATGCTTCATCCAGACAGTCTGTCTAATTGGTATCATAGAGATACTCTTTCAAGCACAATTGATACCTGAGTATCATCACAACGGATGATTGTATTGTTACCATTAAGACCACTTGAAACATGCAGAGAGATTTACAAGCTGGTCCTGATTAGCTTCAGGAAACTGCGATGGTATACTGTATCTAAGTGGATGAATTCAGGCAATTTGCGCGTCAGCTCGTTTCGAGAGACACCCGCCACAGCATGTTCTCTTCAGGTTCTATTATATTCTTCACTTACTTGTTAATTCCTTGCGCCTCCCTCTCTCCATGCCTTGCTCTACTCATCCCTTCCTTCCGTCTCTCTTTCCTCTCCCTTCCTCCTTTGCCTAACCTGTTATTCCTGTCATAGAATGTGACTGGAGGGAAGGGACTTGGAAGGAAGGCACAAGAAGGGTATACAACCCATTAATTGTTCAACTTTTGTCTGGTTGACAGAAGAAAAATAGCGAAACAATGAACCATAATTTTAAAAATTCATTCCAGAGAGGGCCAGGTAGCAACGTGCTGGTTCATTCTTCTATCGGGATCAGTCTTCATCGATAACCACATCTATTTACCCTATGGATGGTGAGTAGCATTGTATTGCGTTTATGTTATGCTACCTGAAATAGAGAATAGTGCAGTTGGAATGAATCATCCTCAAAATGTCGTGCTTAGCGAATGGTGAATCAAGCGGTCGGAATGTGCACACTGCATTTTTATCAGATTCCTATTTTTTTCTCATACTTGAGATTAATATTTGCTCCCTTTGTAATACTTCTTCCTTATGAATGTCGGAAATCTGAGCTATAGATGAAAGATATGGAATGGTTGATGAGTGTGAGGAGTAGAGAGGAAGGGATCCCGATTGGAGTACTTTAATGGCGCGCGAATTGCTTCTCTATAGGACGGAAGGAATGAAACAATTAAGAGTGTTGATGAGGATGGGTAAGGAATGAAATGGAAGGAGATGGATCCTCCCTCCCATTCCCAGAACCACCCCTGATCTCGAGAAGTAGAGAGTGTGATAAGGAGAGAGGGCGAGAGATAAATGTCCCCCGCGTGTCCTACTTAGAAATTCCCCTGTCTATCCACACTTGCAACGCGCTCTTAATTGGAATATCGCTACTCCGCTTGGAAGATCTCCTGATTAGTCCATCCATCCACAATTCCTTCCTCGACAATCCCAGTCCATCGATATTCCTCTCCCGAGATGGAATCAGAGATAGACTGGGACAGCAAACCCCTGCCACCCATCCCCCATCAGGATGAGGAATACGACTCGAACGGGTGAGTTTGCACGTTTATGATCGGATAAGAACGTGTTCCATAAACGTACATTTGCTCCTTGAGAAGAGGGATGGTTTTTTTTTTTTTTTTTTTGAGGGATGGTCTTACTCCACATTCTCATGCAATCCATCAATTCTCTGCTTCGTTTTGTCTGTTGGCATCTGTTTTCGATATTCTCGAAACGTTGATTCCTCTTCTCATTTCTCACCGTTTCATGCGCTCCTCGATGATTATCTATGTATTGGCCAATCCGGGGGAATTCCACTTTATGATATCACGTATCAGATCGCTCCTTGTTCTCACCTTATGTTCCATCTGGGATGAGCTCTCTCTCTCTTATCTCTTTCTCATCAGATTTGATCCATTCATCCCATAGGAGGGAGGGGGGGGGGGAGTCCACGTAAAGGATGATGAGACAGAAGAAGGTCGAGAGAGAGCATCGTTCTGACCTCTATCAAGCATTGCATTGATAGAGTGAAGGATGGGCGAATTGATGACCCCTACAAGGAGGTTAGTCAAGGGAAAAAAGTATGATGCGATGGGGATACTATGGGAATCACTCGCCCCACTCTTACATCTAGTCCAAATAAATTGATCGGAATGTAGGTATGGTGAGCGCAATAGTGTGGTTATCGTTTATTTGCCGTTGATTCATCCCGAAACAGAGAGTGAGTGCGATGATTTCCCCCTGAAGTGTCTGTTTTCCCTACTCGGAGTGTCTCAATATATGTCAAACAGTGAGCGAACCCTCTTCCTCTCTCTATCTCTATCCATCTGTCTCTTCTCCTCACCAGATCGGAACACAAGAAGTGAAATGGAGATTGGGAGGGCGAGACACATTTCACACCTCTTTCCCATCTCCTCTCACTCTTCGATTGATTGACTCGAACATTAAATTTCATCTGGTCTCGTCTCACTTAGTAGCTCACTAAGATTTACTTTCAAGGGATGAAAATACTATGGGAGGAATTTTATATCGTATTGTTAGAACATATTCAACAAATATTTAGCAAGTGTATACGGTTACTTTCAGTTTCGGGAAACGAAACGGCCTCAACTATCGTCGTACTGCCAATTGCATCGTGCTGCAAGAGTCGGAGATGATTGTTGTGAGTTGCTTATTTCATATTCTTCGCATTTATAATAATGCATGGCGAGCATCCTCCAGATATCTGCATTCCTCCTCCCTGTATTCCCTTCTCCGTCTTCTCCTCCTGCTTGTCTTCTTTCCAACTTCCATCTCGTGCTTTCCATTTCTTCCTCCATTTTCTTCTTATTTCCATCTCGCTCTTTTCTTTCTACCTCAACTGCTCCTTTCGGTAGGTCTCGGAGGACTCTTCCTAGTCCCTCCTATACACCATTATGTTTTCCCCACAAACTCTCATGTCTATCTTGCCTCTTTAGTCAGATTTGTACTCGGCGTCAGCTCGTCTGCTCATTTCATGATTAGAAAGATATCATCCAATCATTTTGTTTCGATTCAAAGTCTTATCTGCGATTTGTATCACAATCAGTCATCCCTTGAATTTTCTGTGTAAGATGTTCTAAAGCGGCAAAAAGAAGAGGGGAAAGTAAGTGGAAGTGTGCTTCCTCTCCGTGATTCACCCATTTACCCTTTCTGCCAATCCCCCCCCCCTTCCCCCTTCTTTCCTTTGCTTCAATTCTGCGCTGGTTTGAGAAATGCCATGAATAGTTAATGAATTTGACGCAATGTGACGACTGCGCCCCTTACTGCATCTCACTCCCCTCACTCCTCACCCCTCTCATTCCTCTCACTCACCAACAAGGCAGTCCATTCGTGTAAATCTTCAAATGGTTTTTTTAGCATCTTGTTTGACCTTCCACCACAATCGCTGTGATTGAATAGACATGGGGATGTTCAACCCAAGGTGAGAAGATTAGGCATCGGATTTACTTCATGAAGTTTCATTGAGGATGCGGAAAATCAATTCAGGTTTACAGATACAATATTTTGTTATACAAATTTGTCTGGATGCCCAAAAATATTGGCGCGAATATCCGTGGTTTTTCCATATCGCCTCTTCTCTCCCCATTGTTTGGCTTCTCTCCTAATTTCAATTTACTTTTCCCTACTCTGATATCTCTCGTACTACTCCCCTCGTCTTCCTCCATCCTCTAAATTGATAATCTCCCCCTCTTCTTTGCTCTCCATTTCATTCGCTGCTCCAAGAAACTCTTATTTTCATCGAATCTGAACTATAGTTGATCCCTGAAAATGAGACGGTCGATAATGAGTTGTTCCTTCTCTCCAATCATTTCGATTAGATGTAATAGTCAGCTTCGATCATCATCAATCGCCTTCACTAAATATCCTTCCCTTTCTCTTCTTTTCGCAATCGTTCCATTTCCGATTACTTTGATATCTCACTTGATGTTTTATCCTTTCCTCTTTATCTCTTCCGATCTCTCTCATCACTCCAATCTCTCGTCTTCTCTCCTTCTCTCCCCTCTCTCCTCCTCCTCCTTCTCTCATTCCATTCTCACGTTGCCATCTTCTAATGAGCGTGCATTACTCGCATTCTTCCATTGTATCAGCAGAGTGGAGTAGGCAGTTGCATCAGCTCCTCCCGTTAACAGTCTCTCCCTCTTCTTATCATCACCTCTCGCAGTAGCTTTGATCTACTCCCCATGGCTACCCTTTTTGCTAGAATTCCATTGGTGGCGACCGTGTTGAGGGGTTGATAAGGCCTTGAGGTGACTCGTTTTCTCGGTTCTCGCGGAGGAGAGATGAAAGAACGTCCATTCCAGATAGACTACCCCGACGTGCAGAAGATCTGTGCTGGCCCAACCGTCACTACGACCACCAAGGTAAGAGAGAAAGAGAGAGAGAGAGAGAGAGAGAGAGAGAGAGAGAGAGAGAGAGAGAAGGGGGGGGCATGATAATGAGTCATCGAGTAGCAGAAATATTTTATTATCAATCATTTCAATGTCCGAAAACTCGATAAAAATGAGGGTTGGAATAGTCTAATGAGTAGACGATGTGTGAGAGGGTGGGCAATCGATGGAGTGATGTCATATTGGAATGAGGGGGGGGGGGGGTGAATTAGGCATCCGACTGCTTCCTGTTTATGTCATCGATCGCATCGAGAGTGTCATTGGGTGTGGATGGGGAAGTGATCCTTGCAGGGAGTTATGTCTCAGGATCGCCCGGGAGGACCGCACGGGGCTCTCAAACGATACACTGCCAGCAGTCATCCCTCACTCGAAGGTACGCTCTCTCTCATTGCGGTGGCATCTCAGGATAGCATTGTTCCTAAAGGATTCCCCCTTTCTCGTGTTCTCTCAAATTGGCTGCATTTCTCTTCAGCAATTTAGTCCAATCATGCCCATCACACGTTTTCTTCCCCCATCCTTCTTCCTCCAGCCTCCTCTGTCGCCTCCTTTTTCTCACCCTTTGAGAGCTGTTCTAGAATGCATCGTGTCCATTAGCCTCGAAGCTCGCATGCCTCACCTCTTTTTCTTCCCTTTCCGTGCATTTGGGCTAATAATTGAGATTAGTTGATCAGCAATCCCGTGATGTGTAGGCCGTGAAAGATACACTAAAAAGATACACTGAAAGATACACTGTTTGAAACAATGTTTACGTTTCTTGGCTGCGCTCTCTGATTCGTGTAAACTGGAATAGGGAATTCTGGAAAGAGTGCATTTTCTTTGAGAGTGTCGAGGGGGTTTCCTCTAGAAGAACTCTGATTGCACCTGTCACCCGCATGTCAACTCCGTGCTTTCTCCTTGCTTCACTCTCCATTCCTTCTATTCTCGTCTTCTTCCGGTATCACATCCTCGCTGTAATCTCGGTCGCCCTTTCCTTCCTTTCCTCCATTGTAAAAGTGCCTCCGACTTTCCAATCTATCGACAGGGTGCATTATCGTACTCATTGTAAAATAGTGGGAGTGTCTCTCACCGTTCTCACCTTCACAAACTTAGTTCGTACCCACTTGTTGGATAATGCAACCCAATTGGGAGATGGACATGGCCTATCACAATATAATCTCCGTGATTGCAGGGGGAGTTGCTCCTCCAGTGCCTCCTCGACCCGATCGATTCATGAATGCATCCTCCTCCTCCATCTCTTCCTCAGTAGCTCCTCCTGTGCCCCATAGAACACAACCCAGAGGTGAGCCATTCTTCTATTTATTGTTTCTAGTTTTCTGCGTAACCGCCAAGGAATAATAGTTCACCAACCTCACTATTTACCTTCATCATACCAACTGGCACTGTACTATTAATTCACGTTGCATGTGAAATGGTTTAGGTCAGATGGTTCAATTCTTGGTTGTTTAGGTCTTCCCCGTTCGTATCCAGTGGATTTCCCCGTGGACGTCCCCTCTACCAGCTTTACCACCGTCGCGAGTATAGCGGGAGAGAACCACAGGAGTCAGGTGAGAGATGAAGGAAGAGTGAGTGAGAGATGAGTGTTGGCTGCAGGTGTTCGTGAACGGAGTGAGTACTTCGTCGCCCGCCCCTTCCTCTTCCTCTTCCTCTTCCTCCATCCCCCATTCCCATTCTACCAGTGAGAGAATGGAGAGAATCGAGAGGGACGAGACTGATGAAGCAACCCTAGTCAGGGTCAGTTATCTGCCCTTCTATTCCGTTCAGAATATTAGTTACATTTTTTACTTGTAAATGGCAGTTTGTGTTCAGCAGGTGAAACATCGAAGGGAGAAGTCTAATTCGATAGGAGGCAGTTCCCATTCCACAGCAGCCAGCAGAGCACTCAGAGTCAGGAGGTGAGAAGAAGAGACTCTGCCCTGTATTGATGTGTAGACACCACTCTCTCTTCTGTATTCATGATTCATAGTGGTGGACTAATGAGATACTCTTCCAGCACAGCCTCATCGTCGACGACGGAAGACGCGCCGTCTTCCTCGCACGGATTGGCAGATTCAGAAGACGAAGACGAGGAGAGTTGCCCCTCCCACGACAGCTTCATGGAGTTGAAGGTTACCATTATACTAATCACAATGATGTATACAGTTCTATTAATATGTCCGAATATATGGACTTGCTTCAATTACCATTTCCTTCCATTCAGGACTCAGTGCGTGAGTGTCTCGAGAAGGAACCGGGAATGAGGAATTCAGACGATCTGGCTGTACTATTGGTACGTCCATTTCATTATGGATTCCTTAACCTTTTTCTAAAAGTCAGTGGTAGAATATTACATCCAAAATGCCGTAACGTGCCCTTTTTTGGATTAAGGTCAAGTAAAAGTGAAAGAATCTTTTAAATTATTTCCTGGTCTACCTTTTCGACCACAGATTTATGTACTAGGTATTATGATAGAGTTTAGTTTCAAATCTAAACATAATGTTGTCTGAAGGAATGGTAGAGTGTGATAGTGACCGAGATGTCTTCTCCTCGCAGGACTTCATGCAGCACATGGCGGCCTTCGCCTCTCTGCCTGTCTCCATCAAACGACAACTCTGTCTCAAGATGGTATTCGCAGTCGTCAACGAGGCAGGCACCATAGTCATGCACAATGGGGAGAGACTTGATGCGTGGTACGTTGATTGAACTGCCCCCCTGTTGGGACGTCTTCAGATATGGATCTTCCGATTTTTATCCGATGTCACAAAAATGTAAAAAAGGGGGCAAAAAAAATATGAAATCGTTGAAAATGGGTACGTTTTTGCAATTTTAACAACAATTACTTAAAAAAATGAATACGTTTTCAACTTTTGCACTGGTTCACACTCCAAAACCCGGGCACGTTATGTCCTTTTTTAACCTACTTTTCGACCACTGTTCATGCACCACCCCGTGCTGAAATATTTTTTCTTGATAGAAATTGAACGCATTAGTAGATATGATTGTTGCCTCTCTTATGATTTGGTTGCAGGTCAGTGATAGTGAACGGGCAAATGGAGGTGGTTCGTCCCTCGGGGGAACGAGTGGAGTACAAACTGGGAGATGCATTCGGATGTGATCCCACTCCCACTCAACAATTCCATCAGGGGGACATGAGGACACTCGTACGTTATCCCTCTCTCTCTCATCATTTAAAAACCGAAAGGCAGTCACCCATTTTAAAGCGACTACCATAGATAGTTTCATGTTACTTTGATCGAGTTTGGACAGCAACCATAAGATTTTTTGGATCTCTATGTATTTCAACAGTGCACGTAGCCTCTTAAGGTGGACGACTGCGAATTCGTGCTGGTGGAGCACAAGGACTTCTGCTCCATCATGAGCACATTGAGTGAACACATCGAGAAGGATCGAGATGGACTCACTGGAGAGGTATCAGATCATCCTTACTTCTGCCCTATGATTCATACCTTTCTATTGTTACGAGTTTAGAGTTTACACAAAAGAGTTTAAAAAAGGTTGTATAATTGTGCTTGCCTCTTCTTTCACTCGCTTCTTCCAGATCGTATCAGAGACGGAGAGACGGACAGTGGGCAACCAAGTGGGATTGGTTCTGATCAAGGGGAAGCCGGACAAGTTGATAGCCCATCTGGTGGATGAGAGAGACTCATCCATCGACCCCCACTACATCGACGACTTCCTCCTCACCTACAGAGTATTCATACACAATCCGTGCACCATCTTCGAGAAACTGATGTACTGGTTCGCAGAGCCAAACTACAGAGACAAGGTATGGGGGAATCGATTGGAAGGGGCAGAGAATTATTGGCAACGTATTGTTAGATCTATTTTTTACGATTGGAGGTGGCCCGAATCGTGCTGCTGTGGGTGAACAACCATCACAACGACTTCGAGACCAATGATGAGATGAATAAGTGAGCACTTGTGATATGCTATTTACCCGTATATGTTAACTTGTAAGCAACATATAACAGACTATCTGAGAAAATCAACATATTTCTTCAGCGACTTGGCACAGGCCGAAAATTCGAATTCCTACTAACTCCACCAATAGGTAGGCCTCCACGAGGGAAACCCACGAGCATCGCCAGATTTTCGATCCGCATCCGCGCGCGCGGCGGCGCGGATTTTGTAAAAAAAATACAGTAATCCTCGAAAATGTTTATATCACTCCCAATCATTGCGGCGGTAGGGGCGCTGTAGTCCTTGACAAATTCTAAGACTTTTTTTTTTACGATGGGGAGTTTTTCGATCAGGTTCCATTCAAAGCCTGAAATCGATAATTCCACTTTTACTTCGGACATGCATGTAATTCTCCGAAAATTTTTCAAGAATTCCCACAAATATTATTGTTGATCTAGCTTCCGCTTAAGCCGATACATAGTTCAGTAGCGAGGCGCGATATAAAATTTGCCGGAAGTCCGTTCAAACGAATTTTGAATGACTTATGGTGTGCTTTTTGGGTTACGGTAAGTGAGTGCAAAAGTTGGACGACTTTTCCCAATTGGTGTACGATGTGCTTAAAATCGATTTTAGACTATTTTTTGTTGTTGTATTTTCCGTTTTTGTGAGATAGTGTGTTATATAGTCGATAAGAATCGATATACAGAACTTGTTCATGGAACGAAAATATCTAAATAAAGATTCATTTGGCAGACTGCTCACTCGCTTCGAGGGTGCTCTGGAGAGAGATGGGATGCACTCGCAGCAGAGTCTACTCAACATCGCCTGTTCTGTGAAAGCACGACCGAGGGAGATCACGATGAGTAGGGCGAATAAGGTGAGGAAAGGGCGTGGATGGGAGGAGGATAGGGGCACGATGAGTAGTCAAGGGAGGAGAAATAGATGTACATAATCTGGAGGAGCAAGGGATAAACGAATAAATTTAGGACGAGCCCCTTCCCTTCGTCCTCGTCGGAGGGAAAGAATTGAATACGGGCATATTCGTATCCCATGTCGATTCCGATTCGAATGGAGAGAAGATGGGAATGAGGAGAGGAGATGAAGTTCTAGAGGTTAGCATTCCCATTTATTTATCCGCGTTGCTACTCCTTTTTCATTGCACATTGACGAATTTAGAATTTTTTGAAAATGCGAAAATATGCAGGTTAACGGGCTGGCTCTGAAATATGTGACACTGGCGAGGGCGAATGAACTGGCCAAGGGATCACTCCAAGTCAGACTTCTCCTCAAGAGCAACATACTCGGATTCAAGGTGAATCGAGGAAAAAAATCTATAAACGAAGAAAAAAAAACAATTTGAGGAGTTGGTGGCAAAGAACTCTCCCGAATTGATGTCTGCTTCGAGTGCAGCGAAGCAGAGGACGAAGGCTCTCGTGGGGGCACTCGGACAACCGCGGTGAGGGGGGAGGGGTTAAGATGAGGGAAGAATTGGAGTGATTGCAATGTGCTCTCTCTGCAGAGGGAGTATGCCGAACGTGAAGGGCACTCCGATCTCCCTCCCTCCATCCAAAGGAGCGACGATGAAGAATGGAATGATGGACAAACTGTTCACCATGCTCAAGAGTACGAGACTGGAGGGATCTGATGAGACTGATGAGAGGGTGCGCCGCTTATTTAGTAAAAATCTTTTACGATCTAGTAAATTGGTCGAAACTTGATTCTAATTGTTGCTATGCAGTCGTCGAATGAGCTTCGATCGACTCGATCTAATCCCGATCTGGCGAATACGACCATCTCCCAGTACTACGGACCAGTGAGATCCGATTCGCCCGAGCATGTACTCAAGATATACAGGTATGATGAGTAGAGATAATATCAATTATTGTTATAAATATTATTGACCTATAATTGTTGCAATATCTATCAAAGGAATGTTTGATTGTTTATCTTCTTGCAGAGCGGACCAGACGTTCAAGTACCTGCCAGTCTACAAGGAGACCACTGCTCAGAATGTAGTCCAGCTGGCACTCCAGGTTAACTACCACTTCTGAAACCCTTATTTACGCAAAATGGAAAGGTTATTTCGCGATGGACTTGGGAAGACAATAATATTATAGGAGTTTGGGATGACGTCGGAGGGATCCCTCGAGTGGTCGTTGTGTGAGACGAGTGTGACTCCCGAGAGAGTGATCAAGCAGAGAAGACTCCCCCCTCAGATGGAGAATCTCGCTGAGAGAATTGCACTCAATAGCAGGTACGTCACCTCAATTGTGCTTCAATCTTGTTATATTAAAAAATATATATATGCTTCCAGATACTACCTGAAGAACAACTCTCGCTCGGACCCCCTGGTGCCTGATGATCTGGCCCCTGAACTGCTGAAGGAAGCGCAGTCTCAACTGCTCAATCTAAATGCACACGTCGTCGCCTGCCAGTTGACACTCCAGGTTAGGGACTAGAACCATGTTAAGGTTGCAGTTCACTACCAAGAATTCTCGCGGCATCATTCCATGAGTGATTCAATTTCGTTCATATATGAATTCCAAATTTGAGGACTTCGCAACGTTTTCGTCGATCGAACCAACGGAGTACGTGGACAATCTCTTCCAGCTGGAGTCACGGTAAGAATGCTCATGTCTACTTTCATTTTCTTTTCTTTCGTTGCTCGTAATGCTGAATTACTGTGATATCATATTTCCGTTATTTACCACGATATTCAATGTTATGTTGCAGATATGGCTGGGCTCGTCTCTCCGAGTTCGAACGACTCTTCAATCGAGAGATGTGGTACGAGATTTATCAGTTTTATTTTGGCCGGACTATTTAAATTTAAATTGAATCAATAATATTGTTCAGGTGGGTGGGTAGTGAAGTGTGCGCAGAGAAGAACGTGGGAAAGAGAGCCAAGCTCATCAAGAAGTTCATCAAAGTGGCCAGGTGAGTAGATTTAATTTGGAACACATTATTGAGTTTTTATAAAAACTGCAGTGTTATAATCGGTAATGCATTGTTGTGGTTGCCTTTTCATCTATAACCACTTCTCTCTGCAGATACTGTCGTGATCTGCGTAACTTCAACTCGATGTTCGCCATAATGTCTGGATTGGACAAACCAGCAGTGAGGAGACTGCACGCCAGCTGGGATAGAGTGGGCAGGTAGGAGATTTACTCCTCCTTTATTAGCCTTTCTCCTTTCTAATTTGGGTATCGAAGTTTGAAAATGATGTATTTCAAAAAGTATGTGTTCTTCTTTCAGCAAGTACGTCCGTTGGCTGGAGGAGGTGCACACTCTGGTGGATCCGTCAAGGAATATGAGTAGATACAGACAACATCTGGCGACTGTCTCCCATGACCCCCCTGTCATACCAATCTATCCCGTCCTCAAGAAGGTGAGCAAGGCTATTATTTCGAGAAGCGTAGAATGAAATGCCCAACTGTTCGATCTACAAAATAATGATTGTATGAATGATTAGCTGGGAGAGGACGGGATGTTTCACTGGAAGGGATGATCTCTCATCGTTCAGGACCTCACCTTCATGCACGAGGGAAACGCGACGTACACTGAGAAACTGGTGAACTTCGAGAAACTTCGATTGATCGCCCGATCGATAAGAGCAGTGGGGAAGTTGAGCAGTGCCCCTTACGAGATTGGAGCAATGGCTGAGAGGGTGAGGGAGAGGGGAAGGGGCAGTGGAAGAGAGTAGGAGGGGAATGGTTGGTATTCAGTCTGGAGGCGCCCTCAACGATGCTCTCCTCCACATGAACACATTCGAGTACGCGAGTGGAACAGTCGCCACCATGAGGAAGAGTGCCAAGGGAGCAACGCAACCAAGGAAGAAGGTGAGGGAGAGAGAGGGGAGGAAATAGGGACTTATTATCATCATTGTAGGTGTACGAGCAGGCATTGATGGTGAGGAAAGTTAAGACGTATCTGGCGGAGTTGAAGGTAGGCTTATTTGATCTTTTGTTGTCATAGGAAAGTGACACTTCTCTGAAATAAGATGATTGTTTCCTGGAAGAGGTGAAATATTGATGTTGTAGGTGGTTGACAACGAGAGTGAATTGGACTCACTCTCTCTGGAGATGGAACCATCGACGACGTCGAGTGGAAATGGAGAGCGAGCCACGGGATCGGGAGGACCTCCCCAGAGGTAGACAATCACAGGAGATCCATCCATCTGTGTGGTTATTTCCAACAGTTTTTGTTCAATTCTGAATGGTTAGAAGAGTGATAATTGTTGATTGCAGACGTCCCATTTCGAATCGTGCTCCTTCCCCCACTCCTTCCTCGTTGAGCTCGCAGTCGAATGCCAGTGGTGAGAGATCGATTGCATTCGTAGTCAGTGAACACTGAAAGATAGAGTGACCGATTTGTTCCTCTCTCTCTCTCCCATGGTCACAGCTCTCTCGCAGGTCCGCAGTCTCAGTCTTCATCAGGAGCGGGCGGGGGGAGGGGATTCGTGGGGGCGAAATTCGGAGTGGAGAGTCCCCAGGCAGTGCAGAAGATGCTCTCTCTTGTGCAGCAGAGCAAGATCAAGGTGAGGGGAAGGATGGATTACCTACAACACCTTCACAACTTCTTGCACCCATTTCACTTCCAATGAACATCGTTTTCAGGAACGAGCTGCTCCGTCCTCTCCTCACAATGCCCATCATTCGAATACTCTGGGTAGATCAGCAGGCCAAGCTCCGCCCCCTCACGATGCACGGATACTCCATCCATCGGGATTGCCAACCAGAGGTATGTGGGATGGGATTGACATCGAGTTAATGGATGATCACTATGGATATTCAATATTCCATTCTAAACTGGTTGTAAATTTGAAAAAATCCCATTTAATCAGGTCATTAATTAGTTAAATCTTCCGTGTTTCTTCTATCGCGCCATTCTTTCCGTTTAGTAAATATGTCGTGATGGTAGATCCCCATGCTTCCCCCTTTCCTTCTCACTCCCTTCAACCGTCCCCCTCCCCTTCCTCTCCCTCCCTCCCCTCACTGGTCTCCTCCCTATTCAGGCGTGGTTCGTGTCTCCTCTCGGAATGGTGGTCGTGACTGCTTCTATCCCCCTTCTTCTCCCTCCCTCTCCTCATCGCACTCTTCCTCCTCCCATCACCTCCCTTCTTCCCATCATCCCCTCCATCCTCCCCCCCCTCTCCCTTCCTCTCTCCCTCCTCACGCAGTGGATCTGAATGCAGAGTCTTCCTCAGTCACTGGCTACTACCACCACTCAGGTATGCACTCATTGGGGAATCAAGAGTGCTTTCATTCATGGGGAGGAACTATTGTCGCCATTACAATCAATATCCCTACTCCCTTTCAGACGTTCTCATTTGAGAGAACCCCTTCTCTTCCTCTTCGTCTACCGTAGTTGATAGGTGATCATTGATCGTTATCCTTTCCACTTCTCCATCTATCGATTTCGGCACCGCTCTCTAATCTCTCGTGTCCTTCCCTGTGTTGAGTGTCAATCCTGCACAGCTTTCTACCGTATCCAAAATGAATGGCACAGACTCTAATATTCATTCATTCCGTTCAATCATCTCAGCTCGCTCTCTGTGTTACTGTAGGGTTAATTGGGTTTGCCTCTGCTGATCGCTTGGTTATATCAGCTGAGAGATGGATAACAAGGGTTGGAAGGTGGGGGTGGAGGGTGACGGGATAGGGAATCGCTTGCTTCTCCTCTCCATTCCATGGCCACTCCTTCTCCCATTGGTCGAGATCTCACGTGGAATGGAGAGAGTCCGTGTGGGATAGCACGTCTTCACTAATTGATGTGATGGACGAGGAGAGAGTGATGCATTGGTTGCAGAGATTCCTCCCCTCCATTCCATGCTGCCTGCCATCCCCCACAATGGACCTCCCTCAAGTACTCTATACAGGTGAGTGCAGAGAGACGAGCAGATGCATCGCAAATCATTCTTTTCAGATTAATCTAGTGACGATAGGAAATGGTTAAGTTGCAGATCGCTGTTCGTGTCGCCTCCCTCTCCTTCTCCTTCGTCCTCTTCGTTCTCTTCCTCCTCCTCCCATCGTCCCTCTCTCCCTTCCCATCACTCCCCCTCTATTCCCTCATCTCAATCAGTGGGAGTCCTCATGGGTCATCGAGTAGTTCCTCTGCTGGGAAGGAGAATCAGGGCAGAGAAGGGCGAAACGAGAGGAGGGACGAGGGCCATGAGTGTTGATGATCCCGGTCAGTCTCACTAGGTTACATTATTATTATCCAGCCAAATGGAATAATGGCATTGTTTAGTGTTCGTGAAAAAAAGCAATCTAACAAACTAGATAGGATGATTTCTATTGCAGATAGTCAAGTGTCTCGGGTGTGACCTCTTCGATCCGTGGAAGATCAATAGTGTGGCTCGTCTTCCTTATCAATTCTCTTGTTGTCCTCTCTCCCTCTCCCCCTGTTCACTAATCATTTTCCGCTCTCGGGTACTTTAAAAATTCAATTGCCTCATTTATTATTCTGCGTGCATTGGTTGAGATTTCCCTCGGTGCTTTTCTCTATTCGTAGACACTCCAATTTCGCTGTTATGTGCGTTCTGCATTATGAATGTTTTTTATTAGGGCATTTCCCTTTCGTCCTTTCCTATCTATTTATGCTGTGCTATTGTACTCCTCATCTACCGTATCTCTACACACGCCGCTAATAAGCGCGTTAATTGGTGCTCAGCTAACCTCCCCGTACCCTGCAAATATACTCACCCGATGTATGATATTCCTCCTGGCAATAGTTTGTTCATTATCAGCCGATTCTACCCACTTTCAACACTTTGATATCAATTACCCGATTGCGATAATCTAAAAGCTCCTACTGTATCCCCCGTTCACACCACCAATCTTGCCTTACTTTCCATCATCGATTGCTCAAGTTTCCTTTCCTTATTATCGATCTTTCCCTTATCGAGCGTACAATACTCTTCCGATTGTCATTACCATATTCTAGAGCTGTGTACACACTTCCGATAGACTCTTTCACTTACTCTTCAATCAGACGAACTTACGCATTGAGAGTGCCATTCTGGGTAGTTCCCTCCTCGATCCTCCTTCTCTGCCGATGGATCGACAGGAGTGAGTTCAATCTAGGTTGTCATTCCCTCTCCACTTTGTTGTTTGTACATTTGAGATGATGAATCGAGATATTCGTACTATTTGATAGAATCAGAGAATAAGACGAATCTGCGAAAGTATAAGTTCGCAGGTAAAATTCACGATAAATTCTAAATTGAGTTGTTCGATTTGCATGAACTTGATCGGTTGCATACCGAATAATGTAAATGACTGGGGAAGTGGATGCCATTAGTGGCGCCTTTCGATGTGGTCCTTGTTGTCTGGTTATTTATCTCCCTCTCAAGAAGACAAATCAACTACTTCTGATCTCCCTCCTCTGTACGCACTGTTTCAGCCCTGTACATCCTTCTGGAACCAGGTCGGATGATAACCAAAAATAGCACCCCTTCTCCGGTATGTTCGCAGCAGGTCCAATAAATGTCAAAAAATTCTTCTGTGAAGGTTCTGCAGAAGGGTACATTTTTTGGTTATCATCCCAAAGGTTATAATTCGACGATGATCATACCTAGTACCCTCCTTCCTCCCGCAGTTTGTATTTTTTGTTGTTGTAAAATTCACGATTTCTGTCCAGAATGGCCTCTCGTGTCTTCACTCGTCTCACTGCGAAGGACTCTACTCTCTTCGTCTGCGATCTGCAGGAGAAGTTCAGGTGGGCCATGGATGAGATGAGATCTGCATTTACGAATCATCAGTATAGTTTTCATTCTACGGTGTGCACGGGTCCCACTTGGATGATATCTAATATTATTTACTCGAGATTCTGGAGAGGTGGAAGGTTCTTGCAGACAGAACATCGTCAAGTTCCCCGAGGTGGTCTCAGTCGCTGCTCGTCTCGTTGCCGCTGCTTCCACTCTAGAGGTACGGTAACGAGAAGGACGGACTATCGATTATCTCGCTACCTTGACCTCCCTCAGATGCCGATCATCGGTACTGAGCAGTACCCGAAGGGATTGGGCCATCTCGTGCCCGAACTGAATCTCCCCGAGAAGACTCCCGTATTCGATAAGACCAAGGTGAGGAAGAGGAGGGAGGCAGAATAGTGAAGTATCGATTCCTTCCCTTTCAGTTCTCGATGTGTATCCCTGCTGTGGAGCAAATGCTGTCTCCCCTCCCCAAGTCAGTGATCCTCTGCGGAATCGAAGCACACGTCTGCGTCCTCCAGGTACGTACCCCTTCATGATAATCCATTCAAATTTACTCGATCTTGTCCCGTCTTTTGGAATTGTAAACGAAGTATATGGGAATGTATATCCTTCAATAAGAGTGTTCATTCTGCTTCAGACGACTCTCGATCTGCTGGAGAAGGGAGTGGCAGTGCACGTGGTGGCAGATGCGACCAGCAGCAGATCTGCCGTAGACAGGTATGCAGCTCATTCCCTTGACTGCTCCTTCGAGACTCTATGTCCTCCCCCTATCTCTTTCCCTTGAGAGCCTTCGCCTTCAAGCAGATGGAGCGAGCAGGGGCCATTCTCACTACCAGCGAGTGCGTGATCCTCGGACTCTGCGGAGGATCAGATCATGCCAAGTTCAAGCAGGTACTGAGAGAGAGAGGCCATCACGAGGGTTTGCTCGAGTACTGAAACGATTGGGAGTAGTGAGTTGTTGACTCGCAAACAATTGAATTTGTGTTCCTCTGGGAAGCTTTAGCTGCCGATCAAAGGCGAACTCTGTTCGACTAGTTTGTGTGCGTAGTATGCAGTACACAATACGCCTCCTCTCCTCTGAATGAGAAGGTCGAGTTTCAAACCAACGAAAGAGAGCGAGCATCCATTTAAACGAGGACAGAAAAAGAGTAGAGGAGGATATGAGTGGGTGACCTCTGAACTCTGATGTGGCTGTTCTTCCAGATCCAGAAGATCATCATGACGAGTGCTCCCGACACGGGAATCTCCCTCGCACACATCTAAGATGAGACACGAAAATCACAGATCACACTCAAGTTCGTCCCACTACTGTATTCACTCTTTGTCTAGTCAAATATTGTCACGATGTAGAAATAAAATGTTATCTGTTTTTATCTGTATTTGGACCGCATGATGCTTGAGGGGTGAGTGGTGAATGATGGTGTGACTCGTTGACTTCCTGGGTGATCCCTCGACTGAGTATCTCTTCTGTTCACTGTTCCTTTCTTCTGTTCCTATCTCTTCCCCTCTCATCAGTTGTGAGGGGGAGGGGCTGTATGTGTGTCCCTCCATCTGCAGTTCACACTAGGAAACACTTGTCTCTTCTCTTCCCGCTCTCCAATGACTCACTACTTTACATTCTTCCCGAACATTGAACGGCAGGTTTTCCGGAAACTTTTTGGCATTTGTTTGAAATTCATTCGAGAGTTGTGTGGGGCGTCAGATGGTAATGCGAGTGGGTCCGTTTGCCGAGTGATCTAAGGGTAGAAGTGAGTGAAGTGTGTCCGTGTGCTCAATTCAATTCTGGCGCCACTCTGGCATACAAAATATGAGAAGACACACAAACAAATTGTTTGTTTGAAGAAGGTCGAGGGTAACTCTCATAATCTGGGATGCTATTTCCATCCCCTCGGAACTGTGATTATTCGGGACGATCTTTGCTTCTCCATTGCTTCTCCCAATTGTTTGATCGACGCAGTTCCGTATAGTTCACAAATCTCGAGAGGGAAGCTCATCAGATGATTCCTTTATCCACTCGGCCTCTTTCTCGACCACAAATACACGCGATACAAATACTATGATAGACTGCCTAATCAGGAGGTCAGTCGGGTAGATCAAGGGGTTTCTACTGTCTCACTAAGTCTCGTAGTGGCACGACCCGTGTGTGCAGTAAGTACGGTAGTTGTGTTTGGTATACGGTAGTAACTGAGAACTACACAATCAAAATAACAGGGGAGGGAGTATTGTGTGTCACTACCGGGCACGACCCGAATTAATTATTAAGAGCTGTCTCTGACTGAGAGAAATTACAGCTGGGTGGGGAAGGGAGACTACGGTATGTACAGTAGCTGACAAGGGGAGAATCTGATCTACTATCGATCGGGAACTTAGACGAGTCTACGACGATCGACTCTGTTGTGGGGCTCGATGCTACCGTAGTAACGGAGAAGGAAGTTGCGAACCTGAAAGATATGTTACTGTAGAGAAGAAGTACGGTAGGAATACAGCAGAGGAAGAGTACGGTACCTGTCTTCTGCTGAATGCTCCTCCAGAGTGACAAGTGGGACAGAGGAAGGGGGGAGGGAACTGAGTCTTGATGAACTGAGGATCCTCAGTGGCATCCCCATGAAGACGTTGATTGACGATGTTGTGAGCACGCCACAGGTAGGTCATCATGTCGTGAGGATGACGGACCTGCAAGAGTACTGTAGAGAGGGATACGGTAGTTGGTTGATATGGATGGAACGGAGAGTGGTTCAAGTGGATCATCGTTTACAGAGGTATCCATCCCTGTACTGGTAATTGATAAGCGGTGGAGAGAAAGAGCAAATAGTCTGGGGGCGAGAAGCGAATCTCTCTTTCCCTCCACTCTCTCCCTTCCCACACTCTCTCGCAGGGACTAAGATGAAGGAAGGAGCACTTCTCTCTGCAGATCACCCCCGTCCACTAATGAGTGCATCTTCTGCAGAGGGAGGAACCCCTCTGATCACTCCTGTCCTACGATGGAGTACCCTCTACCCACTCACCCTTCGCTCGTTCATGGGGAACAACTTCGTCGTCATGTTCATGAAGTGGTTCTTGCAGTGTTCGCATCCAAAGAACGATTTGACCCATCCTTGGATTGCCTTCAGCGGCTTTAGCGAATCAACATCCTCGTCCTGCACGGAAGAATGAGAATACTTTAGTGAGAAAAGATACGGTACCTTGATGGTATCGATGTAGGTGTGGACGGTGAGAGCGTGGAAAGTCGTCCAGAGTCCACAGGTGTATCCTCTGAAGGGGGAGAGGTAAGAGGGGGGAGGGGAGGGGGGGGAGAGGTAAGAGGGGGGAGGGGAGGGGGACGAACCTGGTTGAGGGAGTGCTTCCCTTACAATGCTGCCACGAAGAATTGGCAGGGAAGGGATGGTTGAACACTTGCTGCAGAGGAGAGATCAGAGGAGATTCGAGAGGGGCAGAGAATGGGAAGGGAAAAGAGGGTACCTCGATGTCGTCGAAGTGCCTCTTCCAGTCATCGACACTCACGTACTTCTGAGCACTCTTCTCCTCGAGATACTCTCGCATGTGCACGAAGATCATTCGAGCACGCTCAGAGTTCTTGAGGATCTGAAGGGGGAGAGATGAGGGAGAGGGGATGGCGAGGGACTGACTGTCGAAGTGGATCGTCTCTTCTTCGCCCGTAGATCAGTGGAGAAGGAGAGGACGGGGAAGTGCTGCAAGGGAGAGATGAGTCGAGAGAGAGGGGGAGAGTACTCACATTCGAGAGCAGATTCACGAATTCGTAGAGGGAAGTGAAGTTGTCAGCAGCGACGAAGTCTCCAGTCTTGATGACCTCATCGTAGAGGGCCATCCTCATCGCCTTCAGCATATCCGTCTCAGAGACATAGTACATCGATCGACATCTGCAATGCATCGTAGTCTTTGGATGGCGCCAGAGGTCTAGCCGAGGGGATCATCGCCCCCCCTTTTTGCCGTAGTTTCCCATCCTTCTCTTTGCTTCTTCCTCGATGAGAGAGAGGGAGAGAGGGAGAGGGAGGGGGTTTATTTGAGTTGGTGTCGCCAGCGAGTCGCCATTACAGAGTTTGATTGAATAGATGGGGGATAAACAGTGGTTCCCTTTTCTCAGATGCCCTCTCTCCTCTCCCTCCTCTCAGATGCTAAATCATCGTATTTCGTCACTACATTCGTTCGTTTCTCACTTCGCACGCACGAACGGAAATTGGATCCCCCATTGAGAATCGAGTTGAGACTTGTGAATGGAGAAAAGAGAAACGGATGGAGTAACCTCGTACCCCCACACATTCAATTGTGCAGAGGAGGTAGAGACAGTTTGCAACGATTACTGAGAACTAGATTCCTAGCTCCTTCTCACTGTGGATACACACTATCAGTATCCATCCACACGGCCGGTTTCCACCCAAAGTCACCCAACTGATATATACATCTTCTCGAGACTCCTCCACAGATCTTTCAATATCTCACCTATCGGGGTTGGCATTGCAGTCAATCACTGGTTTGGCAGTCGTGGTCGAGAAGAGAGGACGGGCTGTCGTAGTCGTGAGCAGCTGCTGGTGGAGGGAGATACGGTCTGCTGTCACGATCGAATCGATGTCCGAGTACGTACTGGAAGGAAGAGCGTGACCCAGTGAATGACCCGTCGAGCTCAGTACTTACCGGTTGGAGAACGGCTGCATGTAGAGGGCCTGCTGATGATCACGACGGAAGAGGGCGACCGAGGGGAATGAAGGCACTCTGGAAAGGGATACGGTAGGGGAAGGAGTACGGTAATAGGAGACTGTTATCGCACTACGACAATCACGACATAGGAGAATGCTGCTGCTAGGCAAAGGCTGCTATCATTCTATACTATCTACTCATACCAAGGATGGTTGATTCAGTACCTGTGTCTGAAATGGAAGAATAGATGTGACCTACAGATTGGAGTAAACCCTTGGGGTAAAGACTGACCTGAGCATCTGAGTGAGGGGAGAGGAAGCGAGAGATCTCTTCGCCCCCACCATCGCTGCACGAGAAGACATGTCCAGGAGGAACTGCAAGGACATCCTTCTCCCTCCCTCCCTCTACCCCCTCCCCCCCCTCTCTCTCCCCTACCTGTGCTCCATCTCCATCGGACATCTCGAAGAAGATGACCATGTGATTGGCAGAAGGAGACACGCCCGTCCACAGATCACCGTACGTCGTCGTGGCATCCACTGAAGGGAAGAGGTCTCTCTGTCACTAGGGTCTCTCTCTCTCACCAGCAATATGATGGAATGCAGGCCAGTCGGGGTATCTGTTGTATGCGTATTCGTTGGTGACTCGACGGAGGAGGGACTCTCGGAGGAGTTCCCCTGAGTGCTGCGCCTCCATGTCTGCAGAGGATGAGGATGAAATACGAAGACTACCATTTATATAGATCACGGATGAGATACGAATTACGAATAATAGGTCTAGGTGCATATAAATTGAAAGTAGATGGGAATGACGACACAGCCTACCGATGGCATTCTGGGTGTTTCTGGCAGTGCGAGGGAAGTATTTGATCATGGGGAAGTGGGTGATTCCGTTGTCTCTGCATGCCCCTTGGTTGAAGTTGTCTGCACAGTTGATGGCCGAGACCTGGAATGATCTTTGATCTCTTCATTCTGCGCACTCCTTCCCTATCCAGTACTCCATTTTGAGAAGTGCCCCTTGGGGCATTTAAGGGCCGAAGTTTTCTCTCGTGTGTTCTCTCACTCGATTGAATTGACGTGATCTCAATAGTCTCTCCCTCTTTCTTCGAGTGTTCTCACAATGGTTCTTCCCAAGGGGGAACTTTCCTCTACACACGTGCCGAACCAAAGGAGAGACACACCACAACACTCATTCACTCCCCATGGCAGCGTGCCAAGCAAGTTGTGCTTCCGCGTATCAGAGTGATTGAGGGAGAGAGAGAGGGAGAGAGAGAGGGAGAGAGAGAGGGAGAGAGAGGGAGGGAGGAATAGGTTACCGTCACGATGGAGTTCCAGTTCATAACGAGATTGGCGAAGGAGCGATAGTAGGGGGCGAAGGCTCGGCAGTGACCACACCTGAAGGGATATGAGATGAGGGAAGGAGAAGGAGAACACCCGCTCTTTCTTTCTATCGAACAATTCTGCAGTTTCACTTAGCAATGATGGATTGTTTTCTATAGTTGGCAGAGTGCCAGAGGGGAGAAACTCGCTCTTGCCACTAGGAATGCTATCAATGTTCCATCAACAAGATGCAGCAGCGTGCTGACGAGGGAATGATTCACATGGAGAGGAGTGAATGACCTCCGCTCATCAGAGTTCAGATGGAATGAGGATGAGGATGCACAATCGAAGGCCCTCTACCAGTCTCTCATTCAATTCATGCTCAGATTCAATTTCTTTGTTTTCTCTTCGATCACCATAAGAAGACACAAAGAGTGATAAGATGGAATTGGATTGTTTGAGGCGAGAAGAGAGGGAATGAATGGCATCGCCCCAATTACCACGTCAATCTTCCTTATCATTCTGATCATGTGGATTGACCTCGTGGCTGCGAATTCCAGCCTTTCCTTCTACTTCCCTTCTATTCGAGGAACAGATTCCTCCCTTCTCCTTCCTATCATCTTATCTCCCTATCACTACGTGTTACGCACTCTCTTCATCTGACCTATTGGCCATTCGAAACAACAAGAGAGGGAGTGGACAGAGGAAGAAACAGAGGGAAGAAAGAGGGAGTAACACAGGGAAAGAAAGAGAGGCAAGGACTCACCAATCAGCATAGAAGAGCACTACGAATGCGTGATCCTGCCCGAATACGGTATCATCGAAGGTCGCCTGATCCAGGTGCATCACCGGCTCGAATCCCGGAACGAACAACGTCGGATTCGCACCCTGCAGGGTACGGTAATCGAGGATCATCTATTGATTCTCACCTGTGGGACATAATTGAAGGATGAGATGAGTGCGTGTGCAGCTAGAGCCAGAAGAGGCACGAGGATCAGGGACCGGCCCATCCTGAACGGAATATATTACGGTAGGGAATCAATGAAGAGGAGAAGATACGGTAGATGAGAGACCGGAACGGTGGAACGTAAGGAGGAACACAGGCTGCAAATACATGCACAACTGTTTTGAATGCGGGAAGAAGAAGAGTATGGAAAGGAGGGAAGAGACCAGAGGAGGTTCTCTATGTTTACTCCTCATTGAGAAATGATGAAGGAGAAGAGATGCACGGGGGTTTTACTCACTCAACGGATCTCTCCTCCCTCTCGAGGGGAGGAGTCTACCCACTGATAATGCGCAATCGAGGGAACACCCAGTCTACCGCCCATTTCGTCATCCCTAGTCAACCCCTCAATTGGCCTTCAAAGAGAAGATCTACAGCTGAGATATCGAAATTGACAAACGGATTTTGGCAGAACAAATGAGTGGTTTGTACGGTTGAATTGGCAAGGAAGAAGTGGACGGGGGGAAAGAGAAGGGACGATTGACAGGACAGGCAGATGATCTACGACCACTAGAAGAGGAAAGGAAGAGTAAGGGAAGGAGAAGAGGTACGGTAGAGAAGAGAACTATTGAGACTGTGGGGTCAATCATGTAGTGAGGGAACGACGTCCCATTCAAGGGGAAGTTCTCAATGGTTAGCAAGACCTTGGGACTGAATGGGAAAAAATGTAGAAGGAATGATCAGAACACAGACTAGAAAGGTTCGAGATGATGAGAGAGTGTGAGAGTCGGGGAGAGAGAGAGGGAAGAGAAGAGACTGGTGAGAGAAATGGGAGTTCCAAACGAGAAAATGAGAGAAAGTTGAGATCTCGAAGAAGGAATAGTGCAAGGAAGCGTGAAAGATAAAGACTATGACGAGATTGGAGTTATGGAGCTAATGATTGATAAATACGAAGGATAGAATAAGTGGAAGGAGAGAATGGGGGGAAGGAAGGACTTCCTCTGATTCTTCCCTTGAGGGAGACATGGAGGAGACTGGAGATTGAATGAGGCTACTGATAAGTTGAGAGTGATGAGTGTAGACAGTAGCGTGCAGGGGAACTTGAACAGGAGAGAGAAGAAGAGAGGGAGGGAGGAGGGACGAGAACTGAGCACAGTTTACGAGTCAACGATGAGTTTGGCAGATGCGAAAGACTGAGACACGCGTCATGAAATACAAGTAGATGACAACAGGGGATTTGTTCCACTCTCAGTCCTCTTCCTCTTCTCTCCACTCACAGATCAACCTCATATTTACGTGAGTGACACCCGTTCGCAGCGTGCGAAAGCAAACGCGAGAAAGAAAAAACTTTTTGCTGCTCATCCATGAAAAAACTTCCTATTGAATTAGTTGTGATCAACTCAAAATGAACGAGGTGGAAGGCAATTGTCGGAGGGCAACCGTCTGCCCGGTTAGCTCAGTCGGTAGAGCACCAGACTCTTGATCTGGCTGTCGCGGGTTCGAGCCCCGCATCGGGCTGGCACATTTTTGCCGCTTGTGACACTTTTACTACTTCTGCATGCGCTACTTATAAACGGTGAGTTATCAATACCGATCTTTGACGTGGTGGACAAACATGGGGTCACGTCAGGGGCAGTAACTGGTAAGGCAGAGCGAAAACATAAAGAGAGAGAGAGAGAGGGCAAAGGGTGATTGGATTTAGAGTACCGGTGGAGGAAAATGGAGACACTGTCACAAAATAGAAGTATTCAGTGAGGTTATGTGTTGTGAGTGTTGTTAGTAGAAGTCGAGGGAGAGGGAGAGGTCATTTGAAAGAGGCAAAAGAGGTATGAGGAAGGAGAGGGAAGGAGGGGGAACTAGTTAGTGCATTCTAGAGCATCCAAAAGTGTCCGAACCAGGAGGAAAAGCAAAGTAAGAGTTAAGAAGTGCCCGAGTGAGACTAAGAGCATGGAGTCCACTCAGTCGAACCCCTCTTCCAACCAGTCATCGAATGCCTAATTTGAGAGGTGACGTGAAGAGAGGTCTGCCAGGGGGAGAATGATACTTCCGCGCTACGATCTAGTGGAAAGGTTCGAGACTCCCTCTTTGTATTGGGAGTGTAACCAGTAGTGGAAAGAAGGGATAAAGCTTCGATCGGATAGAGAGGGATCACAGTGGAGGATGTTGCTTTTTGTATGGAGATGAGATGGGAGATCAAGCAATCGAGAAATGAGATAGAGATAGAGACTTAATGGACTTTTTGTTGCCACGGCAGTTGATTGGTCAGTGGAATGGCAGAATGAGATGGATTGATTGCAGAGAGTACTGTAGGGGGTTACGGTAGCTCAAAGACGGATGTGACCTTTGACCTAGAGTGAGAGCCGTGAAATGGGAAGCATGGATGGAATGCGATGATGGAGGTGATAGACGTGCAAATAAGTGGGAGAGGATAGACACTACGGATGCCTTAGGGGTTACACAAAATGAATGGAGGGAGCAAATAGACGCTCCAAGATTATCAGAGGAGAGGAGTAAGTTATTTAGGGAGGGAGAGTTACGAACCAGTTGAACTTCTGAAGATGATTGCACGATGGAGGGAAGAACGAACGAAAGCCCAATTTATAGAAGACGACCGATGGGCGGAGTCAGGAGAAGGTGGGATGAGAAGAGGGAATGGGAAACAGTCGAAAATATATCTAGAGACGATTCTTGATTGACGAATCATCAGATCTCATTAAATTATTTAGATCTCTTCAGATGGTTTTGTCGAATGATTCATAGATATTGGAGAAACCCGAGTAGGAATTGAACTCTGACTGGTATGAGATGGAGCACAAAAAGGAGATGATTGTGCCTACGAGAATGGTGAGAGCATAGAGTGATGGGGATACTGAGAAGTGCCGAGTGTTCTCAGCGTGGGAAGGGAGTGGGAAGGGAGTGGGAAGGGGAAGGATGAGGAGGGGAGTTATCACTTGTTTCCTCTTCTGATTAGACAGCACTATCTGTCCATTAGACTGTAGCAAGAAGAGTAAGAGGGATAGAGGGAACATCGAACCCTCCCTTCTCTCATGGGGATCGCAACTTCCCCCATTCATACAGTACTCCTTGCACTTCCACTATCAATCCTCAGATTCGCAATTCAGAATCGAGACTCGAAAGGAATAAAAAGAGATGGAAGTGTGCGTGGGTCGTAGAAACGGCGTCGTTTTTTTGCCTACACAAAGGAATGAACATCTGTCATCCAATGAGTCAGGAAGACATGGAAGAAGCGAGAACTTCCATTGTTACCCCCCCCCCCCCCCCCACTCATCCGATTCTGCCCCGCTTCCATTACTTCTCAAAACATTTTCAGAGAGGAAACACGAGAAAAGAGAAGACGAGAGGTAGGCCGCATAAAGTTCTTCTCTTGTTTGAGTACGAGCTATTTGTGTGTAGTCGTGAGAAGTCACAGACGGTAAACACTCTGATAAGAGTACTTGAAACTCCAACTATCTAGGTCAGGCTGATCCATGAAATGAGGGGGGGGGAGTGACCCCTGAGTCATTCTTCCCTCTGATTTCCACTCATTGACGTCCATTAATCAAGGGATCCTCGGTGTGAGACTAAACCCGCCAGTGATGAATCTGTTTATTCCACACCATGTGATTCTCGAATGCTTTGTTCGCGTTTCGAGTTTTGATGTCTAAGATGTAAAGTCATAGAATGTTTAATCACTCGGAGGAGTCAATCTGAGCATCGAAGACTCTTGCGATCGAACTCTTCAATTTCTGAGAGTAGAGGAGTCGATCAGCTGGTCTCTTCATTGCTGCAATGGAGAATTGAGTGATTGTCCATCTCTGTCTACTTTCCCTCTCCCCCCCCCCCCCTCCCCTCTCTCTCTCTCTCCTCTCATTTCATTCTCGCATTTCTCTCATCTCGGCTCATAAACTTCATGCCAAAGGCGTCAATGATCATAGTGAGAATATGCGTGCCAAAAAAGGTGATGCGAACTTTTTGCGGTCGAATTCGATTTCGCAGCCCCGTCACTTTTGAAATCGGTTAATCAGCGGAACAAAAGGATTGAACTCGATACTCGCGGTTTAGAGATGCTCGCCCCCTCAGGGAAACAAGGGAAAGAACCAAGGGTTTCCGCCCTCTGCAAAATTGGAGATGGGAATTCAACCATGGTAAGGGAAGGACAGAGAAACAGACATCCATCGTAAGGAGAGGCGGGTCTCTCCAGATAATTGGCGATCGCATTCTGAACTCGTTTGGCGAAGTCTTCCGAAGACTCGTTTTCCTCCCTTCTCATTTGAGGGAGATATCTGATGATGAATAGAATTGTCAAGAATATTCCATCCCTCTTACGTAATTCTGACGACCAATGCCCAACTGATCATGCATCGCAGGAGATATGGGAGGTAAGTGTTTTCTAGCCAGAACGAATCTCCGAATCTAGAAAGAGGATGGAGGAATAGATAGAGAAAGAAGGAACTTGCCTGGTCTGCTGCTTGAGGGCAATTGGATAGAAGGGGACGTCCCCTCCGAAGACTCCCTTCCTGCAAGAGAGAGTGGGACTAGGGCGATGTACGCAAGCAATTGTTGCAATGAAATCGATAGTAACACAGGGAGATACAATAGAAAGAATGTCTTAAATGAATGAAGTAACAGTGCCTGAATTGGAGGACAGTCTGATTGTTGGAGCAGAATCCTTCGGGGAACATGAGAACGGGGTAGGTGGAGGGTTGGGAGGCGTAGTCCAACACGAGCTTCTCAAATGAGTACCAACCCATATATTTTTATTCAGTGTACATTGATTATAAAAATGTGACCGCAAAAATGTGATATTTATATTATAATAACTGCATAAAATTCGAAGAACTGGACTAACTTGAAAGGCAGCTCTATCCTTGTAACATGATCGATCGAGCCAAAGAGTAGGGCTCAACTTATCTCCGAGCAACTCAAATATAATTATTGTAGATTTCAGTTTAATGCTTTATAATTAAAATAAATTACTCATAACAATTAAAGGTATTTTTTGATATCACGCCATTCACTAGAGAATCGAGCTAGAATCGCCATTCTTGTGAATGAAGGGGAAATCGTGAAATGAGTTATAACCGGTTTTGGTTATCCTCAGGCATGCCTGAGTGCCCCCCGGAGTCCCGGTGTTCAGACTTCATTTTGGAGTTAAAGTTACCCAACAACGACGAAATTGACCCATTATATTTTGTCCTCCATCGAATAGCCGATGGTTGAATTAGTATAGAATGAATATTCAAAAATTCTAAAAATCAATAACATCAAGGGAAAGCCGGAAACGATCAGCGTAATCCCGCGCTCTCTCGCTTTTGCATACTCTCTCGTACACGCGACGGGATCAGGGTGAGATCAGGGTTTCGTCTTTGTTGGGTAACTTTAACTACGTAGGGTCGAATATTGGCAGCTCCCTCTTTGAAAGCTGTTGTCTTGGATACGGTGAAATATCTATACCTATAGAGTGCAATTGACCTCTGAGTGACCCCAACTCATTTTTTGAGCTCTATCGATCTATGTATTTCATTTTGTCTGAAAGTTGATTTTATCATCGGTATATTGTAGATTGATTTTCTCAAATTCGTAGGTAAAGCAGCAGCTCAATTTTGCATACTAGATACAGCTCAACGAGAGCTTTCGAATGAGTGGTTTGTGAAAAAAAATATAAGACGGCTGGTGTGAGTTTTGCTCTTTTAACTTTGTTTAGATCGTTTGAACCGTATTTTCAACAGACAAATTCATTTCATACCTTCCTTTTCGTGCGGTCGAAAATGATCGATTTCTAACAGCTATCCCTGTTGAAGATAAAGTTCAAACGATCAAGACGAAGTTCAAAGAGCAAAACTCGCACCAGCCTTCTCGTATTTTTTTCGCAAATCACCCATTGGAAACCTCTCGCTAAGCTGAATCTACTGAAAAAAATTGAGCTGCTGCTTTACCTACATTTTCGAGAAAATTAGCCCTACCATGTGCTGACGTTAAAATCGAATTTCAGAGAAAATGACCTATATAGATAGATGGATAGAGCTAAAAAATGAAAAAAAATCTCTCTCTCTCTTACCTCGAGTGGATAGATGAATCCTCCGTGTTTCTGTCCTGTAATTGTGTATCCGATCTCATCGCATTCACAGTAGATCGTCATGATGTCATTCGCAGTCAAATGGTTCGCCACTGCGATTCCTGCAATGCACAATCAAGGACAAAACAATTTCATTAAAAATGTGAACAGGTAGGTAGATACTCGAATTTTCCTCAACATACTTCCAAGCTCTGTCATCTTTATGCATACAATTCGTTACTAATTAGTGGAAGCTCATTGCGCTTTCTCGCGCATATTAAGTGAATAATACTTACAGTTGACTGCTCGAAGTACCTGAATATTTTGGTCGGTGTTTCTTGTTGTGAACTTGAGGGACGAGGCCAATGGTCACGTTGAAGAGACGACCGAATGTAATTGTGAAGTAGAGGAGAGTCTCCCGAGTGACACCTGAGCAGGGGAGGAACACGTGATCGAGACTCCAATCGAATACCCAAACTATGTTTGATACTACAACAATTTGAATTGTTATTTATTAGAACGATTAGACCTGGATAAAGTAGAACAATGAATGAAGATCCGATAGCGAAAAGGAGACCGGAAGCCATGAAGAGAACCCGAAGAGGAAAGAGGAATCCGAGTCTGATGAGAGTAGAAATTATTGCAATGGTACAGTGCCGCACGGTCTCCTCCCAGACGAGAGCTGCGCGGCGTGGCGCGGCGGGTCGCATTAGGTCGCATCACTCCCTAAGACACTTCAAAGTGTGTATTTTTCGCTGAATTTTTGGCTTTGGGTTCTTCTTATAACAACCAATCGATCTGCGAAATCTGCTTTTCAAAATATTCTGTTTGAGCTTCTGTTAAGATAGATCACCTTTGGAATCTCTCTCACCCCCCCCATCCTCATTTCCATACGATACCATTCCTCTTTTTTTCAGGCTAGTGAGCGTTGTCGTAGGGAAATTAGGGGAGGGGATGAGAGGGACTACAAAAATGACCCACACGAACGGTACCTCAGACTGAATTTTTTGAAACGCAGATTTCGCAGATCGATTGGTAGTTATCAGAAGAACCCATATCCGAAAATTCAGCGAAAAATACACACTTTGAAATTCCTCTGGGAGTGATGCGACTTAATACGACCCAAAAAAAGCCGCTCTCGTCTGGGAGGAGACCGTGCGGTACTGTATTAACAAACCGAAAGAGTAGTCCGATATAATGAAGAATTTGGGTGGATAAATGACGAGATTTCGATGTGAGAAGATCTAGAGTTGAAGGAGGATGCACCATTCCAAGCATCATGTCGTCCTCAAACAAAGTCAACCATCATTTTGCGAATCAATTTTGAAATGAGTATGTCCTGAGTCTTTTTAATGGTCCTGACTTCGAATTGTTTTTTTCGAAATATACCCCCCATCTCGCCCTTGTTCTTTCCCTCGAGTGCATCCTAGAATCCACGCTTTTGAGGTCGTAAAATTCGTGAAGATAAGGGAGATAAGAAGGTGAGAGACAAGAATACAACTGAAGAAGGAGCGAGAATGGAATGAGAGAGGATTAAGAGTAAGATTGGATGCTGCTCATTCCATTGATCGACGTTGTTCTCACTCTGGTTCTCACTCTGATGATGGATGCAATTCCGTTGCCAGCGAGAGAGAGACTGACTGCGAACAGTTTCTCTCCTTCTTTCTCCTTTCCATTCTCGATGACCGAGGAGATGAGACTTTTCTGAAAGGAAAGCAGTACTTATCTATGCATTTCTTCAACAAAAGAACTATTTTTCTTCAAAAAGCTGACTACCGGGGAAGAATTATTCTCACTTTTTCGAAGAGAATGGGGCCCTCTTCTTCTTCTTTTCGTCCATTGATCACATCCAAGATGGACAAAAACCATCGAGGAATCGGACCTTAATCAGAAGCCAATTATCTCAATTAACATCTCAAGTGGGCGCCTCTTCGTCGTTTAATAGAGATGTTTGGAGAGTTTTCTGCAGCTTCGAACTGACTTATCTCCTCCCATTCATCACACTTTTTTTCCCATGAGAATTGATCGGGAAACGATCACTTTGCACTGTGAATGTCAGGGAAACAGAAATGAAACGACCTGGTTCCTCTCCCCATTCCTAACTACAATCTGAGCTGATATCAGCCTTCGTTATCTTTCGGAAGCGGTGAAAGCTTACTAGGTGGTGTAAGGTGCAAAGTATTAGGCACAGCATTTTGGCTTCAAGTGGCAGTCTATGCCAACTACAAATATCGATATCGATAAACGATCGACGATGTCTATTCAAATGAAAGGTGCAATGAAAGTGCGAGAGTTCCCATATGACATTAGAGAGATGGGGGAAGTTACACTGAATGAATGGAGGACTCACCCCAGCCTGATCTGCAGAGAACCAGAAGAATTGTGGAGGAATATACGAAGAAGAAAGAATAGTAGTAGATGGAATATAGAGTGGAGAACATCGGAGACTGCCAGTGGTACTCACCCTGAGAGAGGAAGAAGAATGATGGAGGGATGAAGGAAGAGACAGATAATGGTCACGACTTCGATCAGGGAGAGGGAGAGAGAGACAAGATCTGTGCATGGGGACAAAATGAGGAGGCGGAGAGTGAGATAAGAGAGGCGAAGACAGATCATCACCACGTTCACCTCAATCCCTATAACTCATCTCTTTTTGTCGCGCATTCCTGTGAGAAGATGAATCGAATTCATCGTCAATCCATTGAGAAGAGATAATATTCATTTGGAAAAAGGAAAATTGATCGGGAAACGAGGTGGTTGCAATATGAGCACAACACGGCACAATCAGAATGTTTCTCCATTTATTTAGAGAGGAAGAGGAGGAGGAAGAGGGAGGAGGAAGGATGGGAGGGTGCAAAGTGACCACTGTCGCTCTCGTCTCACTCATCTCCCTCGCTCTCTCTAATCTATTAAACCACCGTTATTGTGAAGGGAACACACACGTGGCCAGCCGTGTGGTATCATCCTCAATGATCATCCTCTTGTTTTCATACACCTCTCAATAATTAGCCCAGAACTGAGATATAGCAAACATTTACTTCCATCGTAAAACAACATTGGACACGTCATTTCCAATGTAACAGATGTGTGGGAATGGTAGTAGTTCTCAGTGGAAGAAGGGAAACAATTGGGAGACTGGTATTTATATTTATGGAGAAGAAAATTGAGTGGTCAATGAACAGTGTCTCGAGCTACGACGAAGTACCGTAATCAAGAGAGGAGATGGGCGTATGCACTACATATTTGAAAATATAAAAGCTCGAACGGGAAGGAATTGTGAAATAGCTACTCGGTCAGATGCAACACCCTTACATATAGGGACACAGGGAATATGCATGGAACGTGCTAGGGGAGAGATATCAGACACTACAGTGTATCAATCTATGCAGTACAATAGGAAGCAATGAGTGAACAGCAAAGAAAAGAGAAGTAAAAGGATGGATTGTACATCCTGCTGAGAGTTCATACAAATTGTACATTCAAGGAAATAACTGGGCAACGACCATTGAGAAGGATCCAACATTTCTGTTGAACAAAGTTTGGAAATCAGAGTAAGGGCATCTGACAAGAAAAGTAACAATGAGATCTGAAAACAAGTTCATGAATATAGCGAAAAATGGGTTGTAAGCGTTGCCCAACACTGGCGGCGAGGTATTTTCAGAGCATGAACCTCTATTCATGCTGGGGCGCTTCCCCCTTCGATATGAGGGGGGAAGCGCCCCAGCATGTATAGGGGGTCAAAAATCGATTGGTAGGTCAATAGTAGGTCAAGACTAGGTACCGTACCCAATCGATAGTACAGTACCCCCAGATACCGTATACCACTACCGTAACCCACGATTATCACAAACTAACTTTATTTTTAAAAAGTCCTGGTACCGTGTCCAATCGATTATACAGTACCCAACTGACTACCGTAACCCAGTTCCTTGGGTCAAACATTTTTCTAAAAGTGTCAAACGTTTTTCTAAAAATCCTAAGTCGATTACATAATGATTCTACAGTAATTAGAGATACGGAAGGATAATTTAAAACATTATTTAGCTCGATTTAGGATTTTTAGAAAAATGTTTGACCCAAGGAACTGGATCTGACCCAAGGAACTGGGTTACGGTAGTCAGTTGGGTGCTGTATAATCGATTGGACACGGTACCAGGACTTTTGAAAAATAAAGTTAGTTTGTGATAATCGTGGGTTACGGTAGTGGTATACGGTATCTGGGGGTACTGTACTATCGATTGGGTACGGTACCTAGTTTTGACCTACTATTGACCTACCAATTGACTTTTGACCATCACCCCCTATATATGCTGGGGCGCTTCCCCCCTCATATCGAGGGGGGAAGCGCCCCAGCATGAATAGGGGTTCATGGGGGTCGCCGCCGGCGTGGGCAACTATGGTTGTAAGTAAATGGATATATAAGGAAAATACTCTGTTAAATCTGATTGGAGAGTATAACCGGGAGGCCAGCCAGTGGACACGGGGAGAGCATCTAGATCACAGCTATACAATACTATGCAACACTCTCAAGTGTGAGGTAGCGAGACTCACTAATTGAAGCTTAGCGATTAATAAATTGCACATTTGGTTCGTTATGAGCAAGACGAAAGAAGAGACTAGCGACAAATGATGTTGAAACTCAATCATATCCAGTGGGAAGATTGAGATTGAGATGACTGGAGAGTCGATCGATGACGATCTTCACGTTGAGAGCAGTGAGACGAGCAGTGGAGTTGGTAGACCAGCACTCTCGCATGATACGAGACATCTCGAAGAATACCTGCATACACTCAGTCATTCGAGTCTTCCTTCCCCTCTCAGCATCAATCAATAACACATCACGCCATTTGCTTCCATCTAACGTCATGGCATACTCTTCAACTGGTTGACAGCTAGTCCCCATTTATTGCTCATTTAAACACATATTCCCTGCTATCAAATAGATGATAGTATGACAACGCGCTCTCTCACTCAACCTCTCTCTAGTAGGCCTTATCATCTATCCTCAAAAACTTACAGATATGTTGGGTTCCCACTTAAAACAAAATTAAATTACCGGACGTTCCAAAAAACATCTTTATATGACCCTATACAGAATTGCATGCTGAAAACGATGCACCAATTTAGGCCCAATTTTCTCAAAGCTGGAGATGCAAAAGAGGTGGGGTACTGGGGGTCACTGGGACCTGGGGCAATAGTTTACTTTGGAAAACCAACAGGACTGCATACATTTAAAAAAATGAAATTTTGCCGATTAGATCTGGCGATATCACGCCATTCACGAGAAAATCGAGCTGGGACATGGAACGGATGGAAAATCGTGTAATGGGTTCTAGCCGGATTTGGGCATATTTAGGGATGTCTGACACTCCCCCAAAGTCTCATTGTCCAGATATCATTTTGGACATCATTGCACCGAGCTGGATCTTGGCACCTCCCTCTTTGAGAGCTAATAACCCCATTACAGTGACAGATAGAGCAAAATTTACCTCTGAGTGACCCCGGCTCATTTTTCGAGCTCTATCGATCTATCTAAATCAGATCCTGAGAATGTTCATTTAAACCATGTTACATTTAAGGTCATTTTTTCTCGAAAACTAATGGAAAGGAGCAGCTATAATTTTAGGAGTGAATGCATCTGAGCGAGAGCTGTCGAATGAGGTGCTTGCGCCGAAAATACAGGCACGGCTGTGAAACTTTCCCGAAGTAAACTTTTCCGGATCGTTTGAACTTTATTTTCCACAGGCAATTCTTAGGAACAACGATCATTCTTGGCCGCGCTCTCAGAAGAGAGCGGTGTAAGTGACAATTGACTGTGGAAAAGAAAGTTCAAACGATCCGGGAAAGTTTAAATGGCGAAAGTTTCACAGCCGTGTCCGTATTTTCGGCGCAAGCACCTCATTCGACAGCTGTCGTTCAGATAAAAAAAAAATTTTAGCTGCTCCTTTCCATTAGTTGTCGAGAAAAATGACCTTGAATGTAGCATGGTTTAAATGAAAATTCCCAGGATCTGATTTAGATAGATCGATAGAGCTCGAAAAATGAGCCGGGGTCACTCAGAGGTAAATTTTGCACTATCTATCATTCTGGGTCGACAAGCGATTGGCGAGCGGCGGGTTGTTCTTTCTCCCCCGTCGCTCCCTCCACCCAGCGTCCCTCTACCAGAAGCGTTTGGCCCGCGGTAGTTGCAAGCCTCTTCGATGGATCGCCACCTCTTCATCGGCACCATCAATGCGCGGACCCGCGCCTCAAGAGACAAGCTCATCGAGCTGGAACTGGCCCTCGGCAAGATCAAGTGGGATGTCATCGCAGTGCAGGATTCAAGGATTGTGAGTGTAGGATCATTCTCTCTCACTTCCTCAGGCACTGTGGTCTTCCACTCGGGCAGTACCACCGCGTCTCACGGTGTCGCTTTTCTCCTCCGCGCGCAGTTGGCGCAAGGAGCTGTGTTTCTAGGCCTCTCTCCCCGTTTGGCCACTCTGCAGTTGCCTCAAGAACGTGTCTTCCTCGTTTGTGCGTACGCTCCGACGTCCTCCTATGACTATTGCGAGTACGACACATTCCTCGACCAGGTTGACGCCGCTCTGCAGAGCGCGCCCAGAGGTTACACGCCAGTGTTGATGGGTGACTTCAACTGTAGAGTGTCGCAAAAGCCTGGTAATGAATGTCATATCGGGCCCTACGCCTCTCAGTCCCCAAACTCACGCGGCCGCACTTTCACCGAGGCCTGCGTGCGTAACAACCTGCGCGTATGGAACACATTCCAGAAGAAGAGACACGGCCGTCTATGGACTTGGCGGTCCCCCAACGGTACTACGCTCTCCCAGATAGACTACATCGCTGCCCCTCCTTCCGCGCGAGTTGTCAGCTGTGGAGTAGTCGGTCGCTTCGAGTTCATATCCGATCACCGCCTCGTCCGAATGTGTCTCTCTCTTCCCGGCAAGGCCAAGCAGAGACGTCACAGAGAGCGCTACGATTTCGATCGGCGCGCTTACTCTGCTGACTCTAACTTACTCGGATCTATGCCCCTTGCCCGCCCCAAGAATGCTCCAGAAGCCTACTCATCAATCATCGCTTTCGACCATACTGCCGCTACCAACAGTTGGAGGAAACGTCAAGTGCCACCCTGGATTTCGCCCTCAACTCGCCGCCTCATCGCTAGTCGCCATCTTTTGAGATCAAACCCTGCTGATGCCCTCGCCTACTCGATTGCCTGCAAAGCCTCCCGTGCCGCCATCTGTGATGACATCCGCCGAAGGAAAGAAAAGCAAGCCAAAGATGCAGCCATGATGGGAAGAAGTACCACAAGAGATGCCACAAGAGCGTGCCACAAGAGATTTACACGCAACCAAGAAGCGCCTTCTCGTGCCTGACTCCGTCTCTGGAGCGCTTTCCCAACAAGCGACCAAGACTGAAGTCCAACGCTTCTACGAGGCTCTCTAAACGCCTGCTGTTTCTCTCCCTCTCGCCATTCCTCCCTCTGCTGAGCCTTTTCCTCCTTTCTTGGCTGATGAGTGCTGTGATGCTCTTGCACACCTCAAGCGTGGTCACTCCCCTGGCTCTGATAGAGTTCTCCCAGACATGCTCAATCTGTCTTGTGAGTTCCTTGCTCAACCATTGGCCGATCTGCTAAACCACCTTGTGACTGATGACACTGTCCCTGAAGGCCTCGTCGAAGCTGTGGTCTCCCTACTGCACAAGAAAGGAGACACAACCAAGATTTCCAACTATAGGCCCATCTCCCTTCTGACAGTCACTCTAAAGAGCATCACCCGAGTTATCTTGAAGCGAATCGAAGTGTGCCTCGATGAAACTGAATCCCTCACCCAAGCTGGTTTCCGCAAAGGACACTCTACGATCGACAACCTGCACGCAGTCAAACAAATCGCTGAAAGGAGTTACGAGTACAATATCCCATTGTACCTAGGATTCGTGGACTTCACCAAGGCTTTCGATTGTGTGGAATGGAATGCAGTATGGCAGGCTCTCTGTAAGGCAGGAGTACACCCAACCCTCGTGCATCTCCTTCGGCGCCTCTATGAGTCGTCTTCGACCCTCATCAGAGTGAACGAAGATGTGGTGCCCGTGCAGGTGAAGAGAGGAGTCCGGCAGGGAGACACTTTGTCCCCACGCCTCTTCAACGCTGTACTCCGCCTCGCAATGGACGACATCGACTGGGAGGACTGCGGACTCCGGATTGACGGAAGATATCTTTGTCATCTGGAGTATGCCGATGATGTCGCACTCATTGCCAAGAACCGTTCGGAAATGGAGAAGATGCTAAGGAAGTTGGTAGAGGCCTGTTCAAGAGTCGGACTCGAAGTCAACGCTTCGAAGACAGTCCTCCTCACCTCATGCACCACCACTCGATCACCCATCGTAATCAATAATCAAGTGTTCTGCTTCGCTGATTCAGCCACCTATCTTGGCGGGAAGATCTCTCTCCCCCTTGATCCCTCTGCCGAACTGGAACACCGAATTCGATTGGGTTGGGCTGCATGGAGCAAGCTTTCTCACCTACTTGCCAGTCGCATTCTACCCATGAAGACAAAGAGACGCCTCTTCGACTCCTGCGTCAAATCAACCGTACTTTACGGGAGTGAGACGTGGGCACTTCGAGCAAGCGACAAGGAACGTCTCAATGTCACACTCAGGAAGATGGAGCGCAGAATGGCTGGAGTGACACTCAAGGACCGAATGAGAAACGAGAGACTGCGGGAGATCACTGGAGTACGCGACTGGAATAAGGAGGCCCTCAGATGCAAAGCAAAATGCGCGCTTAAGTTACGGGAGATGCAAGTCAACCACTGGACGCGTGCGACTACCGTGTGGACACCCTACAACCGTGCGCGCCATCAAGGCCACCCCAAGGTCCGATGGCGCGATGATCTCAAGAGAGCGATTGGACCCCTCTGGTGGAGTACAGCTTATGAAGAGTACAGACCCATCCTCACCTGAGCACTATTGCCTGACGTGATAAATAATTGAATCTATCACTGTAATCGGGATATTAGCTCTCAAATAATGTGGTGCCAAGATCCGGCCCAGTGCAATGAAGTGCAAAATGAAATCTGGACAATGAAACTTTGGGGGAGTGTCAGACATCCCCCAGGGTGCCCAAATCCGGCTAGAGCCCATTACAAGATTTTCCCTCCATTCCCAAGAGTGGCGATTTTAGCTCGATTCTCTCGTGAATGGCGTGATATTGTTGCGGTCCCACGCCTCTCTCACAATTGCTTTTCTACCGACTCACTGGATTTTTGTTCCACATCTCGTCAATGGGAGGTCGTAGATCCTTCTCCACTACTGCTTCCTTCATATCTGCCACTGATGGTTCACGAGGAACATCGGAGTAGTAAGCGAGAGATTCGTCCATCGAGTACTCAGCAATCGCCGCTATAATCACACTAGGTACTTCAATGTAAACATGTACATATTGTGGAATGTGTTCAAGAGATCTCTAAATTGGAGACGAATGTTGGAATGAGGAAGGACTGACTCTTTCCGAAGATAGCGTGAGTTCTTCTGGCGCATTCCCACAATATGAGTGCGAATGAGTACATATCACTCGCTCGATAGTACTCGAATGCAGACACCTTCGTCATCTCGTCCGTCAGTACTTCAGGAGCCAAGTAACGCTGCATATTTCATAATCTAATTATCTGCATGTGAGCATGCAGTGAGATCGCAATCAACCAATCGTTAAGTTAACTAAGCGGAAGTAAGGTAAAACTGACGACAGTGCCGCTTTTCTTCGTTCCGGGAGGAATTTTCACTCCGTCCTCCTCATTGATCACAGCCATTCCAAAGTCGGCGATTACGCACGTGAGATCGGACTTGACCAGGATGTTTTTGGTCTTGAGATCACGATGAGCCACACCCTTTTTACCACCTTAAAATAGTATTTTAGCAGGAAGATTGGAAAGGGAAGTCTGCAAGTTCGATATGAATTATGATACGTACTTGTTCCATCAGTTACGGGGATTTCTGAGTGGAGGAAGGAGATTCCATTTGCTATTCCTCTCATCATGATCAGATAAGTTTGTTGAGACAGCTGCAAATAAATACACAATTCACATTGCCTAGGTTTTTAATAATACGGCACATCATAAATACAATGCACTAACGGCGTTCTTCTCCAAGTAATCAAAAAGCGATCCATTGGGATGGTACTCGGACATGATCCAATATTCAGTCGACGATCCCGTTTCTAAAAAAATCATATGACTCATCATTAACAATTATTGTTTTCTTGAAGTACTCACGGACGGTGTCCTTTCCGATCCATCTCAGAATGTTACTGTTCGACATCGCACCAGACATGAGAATGTCCACTTCCCTGTAATCAAGTTCCCCGTAACTAACTCCCAAAATCAGATGTCCGAAACAAAATAATTCCATTTGAATAATATCTCAATGAACGCACTGCATGAATGAGTCATAAAGGACATAGTCGAACTTCTTGACGGCGATCTTCTCTCCTCCTCTCCATTCCCCCAGGAATACCTACAATGAATCATGCTTCAATTAGATCAAGTAGTGATGACCAACGACTAAGTGTCGCTATTTATACCCTATCACGAGACTTGCCTTTCCGAATTTGCCCTGTCCCAGTGTGTGCATCAGTCGAATGTAGCTGGAGATAGTGCACTGTGCCACCAGAGTGCTTCCTACAGATTGCGGAATTTAAACAACAAAGAAAAAGGATAAGAAATAAGGGGAATTCATCAAGTACCCATTCCAGTTCCGACTCCTTGAGTAGTCTCCATGTCAAGGAATGAACTAGTGGGATTAGTGGTATTAATTCCTGTAGTTGTTCCTCCGTCTGATGTCAACTGAAATACAACACTTTAAACAATTCAAATTATGCTTTTCGCAAGATTTCAAATTAACTCGTGAACTTTTATAAGGATGTTTTGATTGAGTAAACAATAAATCTCTGACGATGGAGGGAGGGATGAGTGGACTCTCGCTGCCGGCGTTGCTCCCTCGCTCCGTCGACTCGTTGCTGAATTTGCACTCCTTACCTATTCTTGTTAGAGACGACTACATTACCACTCTCTATCAAATACGTCTTCACAATTGCATCATTTAAGGGAATCTCTAAGGGAACATCACTAACTTGAAGTATCGCGAGCAGACTCTGGTAGTCGTCCCATTCGATGGAGTTCCTGGGGAAAATGCAGCAGCCACAAGTTTCTTCTTCAATCTGCAATTCAACAACAGTAAAATTCTTATTTTATGACAAATCATTGGAAAACTCGCATGAAAATAACAAATTAAAATATCTCAGCAAAAAATTGGGATAACTCACTCCTCACAATCGACGAATTTGCAAAGGAGAAGAAGAGTGAGAATCATAGCTATCAGAAGTATGATTACCAGTACAGTGAGACTCAACCCAACTGCTTTCCTGAAAGTCGAATATTTACGTGGTATTTTATTGTGATTTTAATTGCAGAGTACCAATACGATACATCGTTTTGTCTGCACATATATATAAAGAAATACAGGAACGGTATATATTCGCTTCTGCTGATTGCTACCACAGCAACACAAAACGTCCATTTCCATAGTTACCACTTTCCATACTGTTGTTAAACTTCTATGCGCTGATAATGTTATTGAGAAGGAAAAAAACAGACTTGTCTACACTGAAATAAAATGTTAAATTCGGACCAAGTATCGCGGCTTTCAGTCAATTCTCTCCATCTCTCATTCGTGGCAATTTCTTGAGGATCCTGGAAGAGCAGTTTTAATGGAAATTTCAGTGAGTCGAAATCTTTTGTTTTAGATGTGTTTAAATGTATAGAATTATTTGAAAAATATAACGATGTAGATCTGTGTGATGTGTTAGGTCTTGGGAGAGAGTGATAAGATGGCTGACCGTGAGGGGCAGTTCGACATCGTTGCACATGGCTCCTTTGCAGCACTGCCTGCCCTGCATCTTGGTGGACATGCAAACGTGGAGATGCTCGTGGTCATCCGTGTGCATTTCCTTCTGCTCCTCGGTCGCGTACGAGTAAGCACAACTGGAAGAGCAGCAGGGGTACGACCAGCCATTGTAGACGTGTTAAGTTATGCAGGCAGTAGACGATCACTCACTACAGATCCACGACGGAATTGTTGCCTCTATATCTCGTCGATTTAATGCAGTATCCATACTTGTCCACTCGGCAGAAAGACGACATCTCGGGTCCCAACGCTGCGTACAACTAAAAAAGGTAATTCATTTCCTCGGATTTGTTATATATCAGTATATTACTTATTTAATGTAAAAAAAATAATAATCAATCGATCATCTCGCAAGTGTTTTCGGCACTTAATATGTAGTTCATATGAATACCTATTGCTCGTTTCCTCAATCTAATCCGAACTTTCCTAAGCACATGAATAGAGTCCTCCCCAAGTGGGAGAATCCTTGTCAATGTCACCTAACTCATCGTAAGTTACAAACCAAGGTGCTACGGATACTTCCAAATTACGATGGATAGGAGTACTGTGGTTTCTAGGAGGGGAGGTATTAGCACTCTTAATGAACTCTGAAGGAGTGCAAATAATGGGTGAATATACCTCGTTATGGACGGAAGCGCATTCTCTCTGATTGCACCGACAGAGATGATCGCCAGGTTGGAGACGTTTGTGTTGAGAAATCACTGAAATGTTAACAAATTGGAGCGCTCAAACCGGAGGACAAGTAAAATATGTGAAGGGTATATGAAAGAATCGAACTGTAAGATTTGTCCAGTAGTGCTCTCATTGCTCCCCGAGAGAACTCTTCGGCTTCTTCAGTAGAATATGTATTATGTTTCTGTAGAGCCATCATGAGAGTTGATACTGGACGATCATCTCTGAAAAGAGCAATTGAGAGCAGGTCAAGTACATTATAGCATAGATCAGAATTGTTAGATATCAGTCATGTGGTTACCTGAACTTCAGTAAGTACTCTGCCGTTTCCCGATGCTCCTCTGAAAATAAGCAAATTCGGAATGAATCGTTATATCAAGATCTCATTACCGGGAATGTGTACTCCCAGAGCAGCGGAGAGTTCCCTAAGAGTGAGATCTTCCACTTTGGTCCGGTAGATCTCAGGTAGGCTCTTGTTAAGGTTCTGAATTATTGCACGAACTAATTTCAGTTGCTACTGTGGTGATACCTCAAACAAATCCTCATCATCATCGAACTTGGGTGATGCTCGTAAAGAGCACACGAATGAGAAGAGAAGCAATGGAATGAGTATATGCCTCATTCCTGAAACAGACGTTTGACATTCAATAGAAAACATCCGCTATCAGATTTGGAAAAGCCGGAACACGTTTAGGATTAACGAGACGAGAAAGTCATGCGGATAAGAAAGAGAAGCTCCCTCTGTGGTGAAGCGAAAAATCGATTAGCCAGGACGGAGGACTGAACAACAACGAGAGAAAAGGGAGAGTAAGAGGGATAGAAACGACGGCGTGAACGTGAGAGGAAGACGACGAGATAGAGGGAAAACTATCGAGAAAGAGAGATGTTGAGTTACCGTATACCGAACACAGAAAGAACATTGTACCAAATTAATCGAAATTGCAGCAAACATTGCATGAATGTGAATCTCGATTGATTATCACTGTCATACAAATCAAAAGTTAACGTGAGAAAAAAATCGATAATGGGAGACGAATTTGTGCAAACGTGAACTGACAACTGAAGCCGGGAAATAGGTAATACAGTCGCCCATTCATCCCTCAGAATTTACGGTAGGAGAGAAATTTCATTTGCGCGTTTTTAAATTGTAATAAGGTTGTTTAACAACTCTCTCCTCCAATCTCCTCTAATCTCTCCCCCAACCTCTTATTTTTTGTTGATCGTTACTTAATGTTTTTGTCTTTCCAGAATCAGTTAGGTACTTATCACATTCTGTATGTCCTAACAAATTGCTCAAAGGCCGGATTGGGCGCGGTGCGGACGCGTTGCGTTCATTCGCTTTCACTTCGAGTTCAAAGCAAGGCCTGTGCATTCAAAGTAGTGCTGTCGGTGAAAGATGGCTGGGAGACCAACTGGTAATCGTTGTATTTTCAATCTTTCCCGGTTGTCGCTTCGATCTTTCTCGTGTAATCACTGATAGTGCACTACATTTCATCCTCTCCACGTCTTTCCCACGACCTCGTTCAGTCCCATTTAAATGCACACAAGACCGTACAGTTATTCGTATGTATGAGACCTATCTCTTCGTATTCATTTACTATAGGAGGTCGGATGACAGGCGAGAACGAGCATGAATATAAGGAAAGCGAGGGACTTAAAGGTGCTGGGCAGCCGTTGACCAAAGCAGAGAATCCGGATGGGAAGAAGGCAAGTTGCTTCATTCTTTTAACTGAAATAAATATGAGTATTCATATACATGCATGTAGCGATCTATTGGGATTTTAATGCGTAATACCACACGAGTAACTTCTCTCATACTGACAAGTCCTTTTCTGGCTTACGTTTATCATTTATTAAAGACACTATCGAATGGAATGCAACGAGTGCACCGAATTCTGGACGACGGGGAGCTGAGCCAAGGAAAGGTTTCGCGATGGACCGAACTGGAGATCAGAGGTGATTCATCCCCCACTTCTGCAACCGGTAACGGCTGTTTCCGGTTAAAATTGGTCACTTCTGTAATTGAGAGACTATGCTCCGCCTATTTTCATTAGGGTCGGACGAGGCCGCTTAGAGACGTTCATTTTCTTATGATAGAATGAGTCTAAACATAGTGGAAAATTTAATGAATCCGCAATTTCTATTTCTTCATATATATCTTTTAGGCATGTGACGAATAATCAATCGTTTTGTACTATGCTTGCGAATCCAAGATATATATTCATATTTTGAGTTTGTATTTCAACAAATCTATAACAAAATTCCCAGGAAGGTTGAAAAACATCGCTCCTGCTCTGTGGAAGTTCACACATCTCACTGCGCTCTTCCTCAATGGAAATCTCTTGACAAGGATCCCTCCAGAGGTGTCTCAGGTGTGTGATCATTCAAAATATTGTGGCTGAAATATATCATTGAATATTATGACATCTGATAATGTAATTTTCACTTCTTATGTTAATTCTATTTCCTTCTTTCCTTTTTCTGGAATTTTTATCAAATTATATTTGAAAGATTTAAAATTAGGGACCGCGGAGGGGTGTTTGAAAATGCACTCTATATCAAATCCAAAATTCTTATCTTATGAAATCGGGACTGCGGAATCGATTATGAACAACAATAGTCATTGAAAAAATAATAGCACTAATAAATATACCTTTGAAAAATACACATTTTACCAGAGATCCACCGTTTTTTTGGTAGAGTTGGGGCGAATTTGTTACTTCTGAGACATGGTTGTTTTCTAAAATTAATTAACGCGTTATGTGAATTTTTAATTTTGAAATGTTGCCTTTTTATTTTGATAACATATGCGAACGGTGAGCTCAAGAGCAATTTATCGCACTCTACTGCTTCAAAGCCCGATAATCGAATAATCGCTCATTTTGACTTTCACTGCTATAAACAAGGTCTCCGAATGACGAACCGTCATTTTTTGTACATGTTTAGGACAGAGGGGATGTAGCTGCATGTGATTAAATGTTCAAATTAAACTAGGCACTCAGAAAAATGGAGAAAATCAAGGTTAACCGAGAACAATGGCAACATTGTCTCAAAAATAGGCCATAAACCATGCCTCCGAACGAAACCCGAGCATGGCCAGAGGCACTGTAGAGTGCAGGGATGCTTAGAGTAATCAACTGAATAGAGCACTAAAACTGGGCACTCCGATTTAAAGAGAAAAATACAAATCATTAGAAAAATGTGAAGCGCAATTTTCTAACAATGCATTTATTTACGTTTTACAACCACTAAATAACTTAATTCAGTTAAGATTTTGTATCTTCAGATGATGCTCTATCGATTGTACGCAAAAAGTAATTAATTAAAATAAATTAAACCTGAGAAAATAAATAAATAAAATGGTGGTTTGATGGTGTGTGAGTTTTCCCAATGCAAAAAATGGTGAACGGCAGAAAGGACGGAGCTCCGCGGTCCCTATTTAAAATGCGAGCTCTTTTCTATCGAACAAATTAGAGGAGACACAAAGAAAAATGGCGATTCTCTGGGAATCGGGGTTGGGCATAATTGATTTATTTTGTGGATCCGTTAAAAATGTAAATTTTGATGTTTTCAAATCCGTAAAAATTAAATATTCTTGGGCAGTTCTCTGAGTGATCATGGTTGCTATGACATTATGAATTAGCCTAAGTATTCGAGAAAATAATGCGAAATGAATTCCAAAAGATTGTTTATTGAAGATATAGGTAGGGACAGCAGAGTGCGGTCATTTGAGGTTTCAAGGGTAAAGTATCCAGATATCTCGACACATGCACACAAAGTTTGCGATTACAATCCTTTTTTGAACTTTTGAAATCTTTTTCAGTTGTTTTCAACACTTTATTTTTGACACAGATAATTTTTTTCTTGGCCGAATGAATTCTCCCTATATCAATTATCTTCCCACATCATTTTGACCACTTTGAGGCCGTATAATGCGATTCATAGCCAATTTAGGAAAGTATGTTTCCAGTGTGCACTCTTTCGATCGATAATTGCCTTGCTCCGCTTGTCCGACCTTAAATTTTGCAAGTAGTAGAACGCTATGACTCTATAGTACAGATTTCGGCGTCGCGAGTGTATCGGACAAGCGGAGCAATGCCAAATATCTTGATTTGAAGGCTCCAAACACTCGATTTTGGAAACGTTCATTTTTCTCGATCGATCATTGGTTTGCTCCGCTTGTCCGACCTTAAATTTTGCAAGTAGTAGAACGCTATGACACTATAGTACACATTTCAGCGCCGTGAGTGTACCGGACAAGCGGAGCAATGCCAAATATCTTGATTTGAAGGCTCCAAACACTCGATTTTGGAAACGTTCATTTTTCTCGATCGATCATTGGTTTGCTCCGCTTGTCCGACCTTAAATTTTGCAAGTAGTAGAACGCTATGACTCTATAGTACAGATTTCGGCGTCGCGAGTGTATCGGACAAGCGGAGCAATGCCAAATATCTTGATTTGAAGGCTCCAAACACGCGATTTTGGAAACGTTCATTTTACTTGGTCCCTATGTAATTCTACACCGTCAAATCATGATGGCGATACTTAACGTGCCTGTTAAAATTATATTAAAACATATTTTCATATAATTTTAATTCAAAAATGAAGAAAATTAAATAATGAAAATGCGAAGATAAAAAAGTCAGTTGCTGATTAGGTCAAGGTTAAGGCGGAGGGGTACTGTACCTTAGCCTCAGCGCTAATTTTGTTAATTCGCATAATTAAGTTATTTCGCAAAATTTTTATTTTTTTGTTGTCGAAATCGTATCGGCAGCTCATAAACCATCGGATTCTATGCGCATTTTATTTTAGAAGCATTTTGAAGAAACCCGCCTGCGCTCCCTAGATATAGGAACTCGATTTTTAAATGTAAAAGATTCCAATTCGACACAGAATCTTTCGACATTTGTATTTATTTTGCTCAGAAATCATCAATTAAAGTTACCCAACAAGGACGAAATTGACCCATTTTTTGTCCTCCATCAAATAGCCGTTGGTTGAATTAGTATAGAATGAATGTTCAAAAATGCTAAAAATCAATAATAGCCTCAAGGGAAAGCCGGAAATGATCAGCATAATCCCGCGCTCTCTCACTTTTGCATACTCTTTTGTACACGCGACGGGATCAGGATGAGATCAGGGTTTCGTCCTTGTTGGGTAACTTTAACTAAAAAAATTTAACAAATACCCTACAATCACTGATTCTCAGAGTATCTCATTTTTTTAAACTGCTAGCATTTGTTCGATTCTTATACAGTTGATGGGCACTTCTTTCAGTTGGCAAATCTCACGATGCTCGATCTGTCTAACAACAAGCTGCGGTCTCTCCCTGCTGAACTGGGTACGCTACTTGAGCACTCTCTCATTTCTTTCATCATGCATTATTGAATGTGTTCTAAAGAATGTGATATCTCTAACGAATTGAGTTCAGGCGATATGATCTCGCTCTGCCATCTCTACCTCAACAACAACCAGTTGAGAGTCCTCCCGTACGAGTTGGGCAAGCTATTCAGACTCCAGACGCTTGGTTTGTTTTTCTTCTTCCCAAATATCTGTAAATTCATGAATTTTTTTGAATAATATGCAATCTGGGCCCCTTTCGATGCACAGTAAGTACATACAAAAATGTAATATCTACTTTTGGAATTCATTTTTGCTTTGGAATAACCGGGCGGAATGACAGGGGATAGGCAAAGACTGCACTTATGGTGCTCTTACTTCCTCCTACTCCCAGTATCCATTTTACGAGAGATGAGTAAGCGAATGCATTGTACCCCTCTTTGATCACTGCGAGTACATAAAACGATCACTTCCTAGTATATACTCTTTTGTCGAATATTTAAATTTGCCTTTTTTGGGTCGCCAAGGTCAGAATTACCATTACGTCGTGGTTCCTGGTTGATTGTTCTCTAGGGTTGTCCTTTTCGGATAATTAAAACAGTTCTGATAATACTTATCAGCATTACCTGAACAGGCCATTCAAATTCACACTGATCTCCACCTTTTTCGGCTATTTAAAACGGGTAATCGTCACGATTTTAGATATCATAATATAAAAATAATATACTAAAATCAGTATGAAAAAGATAGGAAGTGCAATTATCGAAGACCATGACTTGGGTGTTAAATATTAGACATACATTGGTTTTAGAAGGCACGTCAATGAGAATGGGATATGATCATATTTTCTTCCTCATGGGAAAGGTGTATAACCAGTACCTGCAGGTCTGCAAGGGAACCCCCTCTCCCCCGAGATCTCCAAGATGTACCACGATGCGAATGGATCTCAGAAGCTTCTGCAGTTCCTCCTCGACCATCTTGCCAGTCAGTCATTTCATCCATTGCTGTGGATGGGTGCACAGATGAGATAGATGTTTCTGAAATGTGAGGTCTATGGAGTACCGGTTGAGTAGCTAGTACTACAGTAATCTTCTTACTAGAAATAGACCCATGAAAATCCCGTGACTGACTGTTGACTGTGAGTGGTGAGCGAGAGGTCACAATAGCATCATATGTTTATCCAGTCCCCCGTAGAGGAACTATGCTTGAATGCTGAAAAAAGTTTGCTGTAGAAGGTTCACGAACACCTCCTTATATGAGCATATTATCTATTTCTCATTGCATCATTCCTTCAATTTCTCTCTAGACTCAACTGATATCGGAGTAAGAGAGGGACGGGGGTGCTTCATCTCATAACTTTTTGCATCTTGTGTCTTTCCTCACGACTCTCCTCTCTTGTCCGATCTCTCGTCCCTTCCATCATCTCCCTCTCCCTCTCATCTTTCTGATCTTCTCCATAGTCATCCGTTTCACTTACTTCTTCACTTTTGCCTTCGTCTTAAGGTGTAATGGAAAGGGGAATCGGAGAGGGAGCATAGTCATCTGTGCAGAGCAGCCCTCACACAGTGTAGCCAACGAGAAGAAAAAGGGTGCATGAAGACGAGGGAGGGAAAGAGGAGGAGGGGAGTGACAGACTGTCGTACTGCACAATAGATGGAAAGTGCTATGCACTCAGCTGGTTGTGCATGTTTCCTTCCCGGTCGAGTGTTTTGACATTAGAAGATGGAGGAGGAAGGAGTGAGGAGGGTCGAGAGTGGAACAGGTAGAGAGTGAGAGGAGAATGAATGTCTGCTTGATTGACTGCGAGAAGGGAAAGTGATGCATCATCGACAGGCCCCATTCGCTCTTGTCATTTGCAGGATAAAAAATAGTATCTAGAAGGGAAGTATAGCTTTTCTAAAACGTTTTAATGACTGCATAAAATTAGGATTCGACTTTCACGCAAACAAGGCTATGCCACCCCGTTGCCAATTGAACGTTGAGTCTGGCCTGACAAGAGGTTATCAGCAACGAATGCATGAGATCGGAAGGTTAGCGTAGGCGTAGCAATAGAAGGCGGCTGGGAAGGGATGCGGAACGATGGACTTCTTGTGATTTAATACAGATGGTAGGAAATGGAGAAGGAGGGAGGGAGGATCATTCATGTAGCTCGAGTGTTTCAATAGTCGTTGTAGATTGAGAAGTCCCTGCAGATCCCTCTTGCTCTCACTTGATCTTCCTATCGTGTTGTGGATGGTCTGCAAGAGTGACTGCATTGCGATACACAAGGGGTCGACGGAATTCCAAAATAGCCATCGTCCATAACCCCGACGGAGTATTTGTGTGAGCAGGAGGAGAAGTGATATGAATAACCCTCCGTTCTCTCGATGGCCATTCGTGTAGACTCAGCTTGAAGGATTATTTTTGGCCCCAGAAACAAAGAGAAAGGTCATGATCTAAACGATCCGAGATGAATGAGAGGGTCATAGCCTTGGGAGAAAGCTTGAAGCTGTGCTATCTCCTGCCCTGATCTACCCTTGGGTATCTCACCCCCCCCCCCCTCTCCTCCTCAAACTCCCATCTCCCCTCTGCCCTCTCCCCCCTGCCCTCTAACTTTCTCATCTTCATTTGTTTCATGTCATCTCCAATAGGTGGGAGGGCCGATCAGAGCATCCCCTGCTCCTCCTCCCCCTCCCCTCCCTCCCTCCCCCTCCATCGTCCTCTTCCTCATCCCACCCTCTCCCGTTGTGTTGAAAGTGGAATAAGGGAATGCGAGCAGAAAGTGAAAGAATGTTTATGAAAAGTGAGGAGGAACAAGTCAATTATGAGATGGACGGAGAAACGAGGCTGGGTCAAGAGAGCATTCACAGTTATCGTGGATGAAGAAGAGAGAAGAGAGGATAGGATGAACGGATCAAAGATTTGAGCAAAGCTGAGGCCATATTACACCACTGATTGTGAGAACGCTTGAGGCTACGTCAATGGGTTATTTATGAGCTAATGAGACGATATATTAACGATGTAGAACCCTGATTTACGATGGCGAATCGTGAGTGATTCATGAACGGTCTAGGGGATATTCGCGTTCTATATCTACTTTTTATTGGGGTGTCCGGAAAGTTCGTATAATGCTTCGGAAAAAAGTCAGTTCGCGATCAAATGTAGTGATTGCGCAATCTGTTTGTCAACAATGTATTGCATCATTCTGACGTTGAGTAGTGAGAGGATTTAATCAGTCTCCTAGTTGCTACATTGATTCTTGTGATGGACTCCCATCTCTACCTCCGAGCAGTTTTACTTCATTACTACCGTCTTGGCCGATCCGTGAAGGAGGCCCACTCTGCCCTGGCCCAGTCGGAAGGAGCTGACGCCCCCTCCATACCCTTCTGCTATAAGTGGTTCTCCCGCTTCAAGAAAGGGGAGTTTGGTCTCGATGATCAACCCCGCTCTGGACGCCCTCCCTCCCTCGATCAGCCTCTCGTTCTCCGCACACTGAAGCGCAAGCCCATGGCCAGTGTGCGTGAGTTGAAGAAGGATACTGGTACTCCCAGATCAACGGTGTCCGATATCCTCCATCGATCTGGGAAGAAGCCGAAACTCCCACAAGTGATTCCCCATGACCTCTCCCCCGAACAGCTGAAAAATCGTGTTCAACTCTGTCGGGAATTACTCCATCGTAGATCCAATCTTCGATGGGTCAATTCCATCATCGCTACAGATGAGAAGTGGATCACGTACGATAACCCTGTGAGGAGACTCCAATGGGTGGATGCAGATGAGAAGCCCACGCCCGTCCCGAAGAAGGAAGAGCACGGAAAGAAGAAACTCCTCTGCTTCTTCTTCTCAGTGCTCGGTCCCATCTACTGGGAGATCCTCGCCCCTGGCACCAGCATCAATGCCGACCTCTTCTCTGAACAACTGGAAGATGTCGCGATCAGAGTCCCTCCCAGACTCCTGAACCAGGGCAAAATTCTTCTTCTGATGGACAATGCTCGCCCACATCGAGCGAAGATGACCCAGAAGAAAATGGACGAGCTGAAGATCGAGAGGATTCCCCATCCACCGTGTTCCCCGGATCTCTCCCCATGCGAATATCACTGCTTCCGCTCTCTCTCTCTGACTTCTGCAAAGGAAAGAAGTTCAAGAATCGAGATGAAGTTGTGAGGGCTTTCGTGAAGTGGGCGGTCTCAAAGAAACCTGCATTCTGGAAGAGAGGAATCGAGACCCTGCCCAATCGCTGGAGGGAGGTAGTGAGAAAGAAGGGGGCATACATTGGTCACTGAGAATTGTAAAGCATTGAATAAAAAATAAAAACAAAAAATTATACGAACTTTCCGGACACCCCAATAGCTTCCATAGTATTTGGTTCTTAAGAAAGCGAAAGCAGAGTCATTTTGTATCTCGTCTTTCTATTCTCTTTAATCCTCTTATTCGCTTCCAATCGTATTCTCTCAGATGTCTACGAATGAAATATTCAACTATCTTCGTCTGCGCGTCTATCCCAAAACTAGTTACACGATCTCACCAATTTCGCACGGTCACTTCATTTTCCTATTCCGTGAAAAATGACTGATAATGAAAAATATACTGATTGTCTTAGTCGATTCCTTTATTTCTGCACTAATGTGACTCGGAAGAGTATTTATTTTAGTATGTTTAGCTCTTCTGTTCTCCATTTTCCTCCACCCCTAGGATCACGATGTTGTGGATAGAACTCGCCATCTTCATTCCACCCACTCCCAGTTGATCTTTCCCCCTCTCCCCTCACCATCTCTCGTCTACCTTTTTCTCTGACCACTTCCTCTCCCTCTACATTCATAATCATCACAACGTGAGAAGGGGGAGGAGTCATGAGACTCTCCCTCTCTCGCCCTCTCTCGCCCTCTCCTCCCTCTCTCCCCTCAAGGGACCCCGCCCCCCCCCTCTCCTCAGTCATCTGTGCTTCGCTCTCCTCCCCCTGTCCCTTGCTCTCTTCCTCTGGATTTATTCCTCGGATCAGGAATGCCCTCTACTACAGAGTGACCTACTCCAAACCCCACTTCTCCTCTTTCATTTTTTCACTTCTGCCATTCCATGACCGTCTTTGCGACGGGTGGTATTCCTGCTGCAGCCGCAGCTTGGTCTACATCCGCTCCTTCCTTCGTCGGTCGTTCCCTTGCTGCTCGAGCTGCAGATCAGCAGTTGCAGCAGGATCAGAGTGGGAGTAGCAGCAGCAGTCCTCAGCAGTCCCCTCCCTCGAAGACAACGGGGAAGCGATTCGTCCGTCGGGCGAAGAGGTGGGCGGAGCTGCAGCAGAGAAGAGCTGCGTCGTCGTTGTCTGAGACGAGTGGAGAATCGAGGGTGCAAGGAGAAGCAGTGATGGAAGTGGTCACTTACCCCCTCCATCCATCCAATCATCCCCATCTCACATCGACCCGTTCCCTCCCCTATCCCCTTGTGTCTCCCTCTTCATTGCCTTCTCCATCTACTGGAAGGACTACCACCTACGATCTGGGAAAGACGAAGACACTCCGAGTCACTCAAGGCATCAATGAGTACGGATTCCGCACTTTCATCTCCGTGTATCGCACTCCTCCCAGTCTCACAGTCTACCCTCGTGTTCCTGCTCGATTGAGAGAGAGGGATGAGGGAGGAATGGAGAGACTGGAGAGGGAGTTGCACTGTTCCTCACTCGGATCAGATGCCTCTTCCCCTGTATCATCCACCTCTAATTCACTCAACTCTTCCATTGACAACGAAGAAGTGAAGGAATTCGTTCCACGACTCAGAAGTCAAATCAGGGGAGAACCACGACCTTTCTACCATGCCGACTATGGATTCAGGAATAGTGAGTCCATTTTGTAGATTTCTTTCAATTGCCGATGGGGTAGGAATATCGTGCGCTTCGTTGATCATCTTCCAACTTAAATATTTTATCCGCGTGCATTTCTCTAATAATTTGCGAGGAATGTTCTGTTGATGCGTAGTGTTCATCCCCCGAGTCTTCTCCTTCTCTTCATCTTCATCTTCGTGTTCCCTCTGTGGTTCCATCGCCCGTTCTTTGTATCTTCATCTCTCTTTCGTCCTTTTCCTCTTCGTATCTCGTTGGCTTCTCGGTTCTGCATTCTTAGTCTTCCTCCCTCCACAATCGTCTAAGCGATTGAAGGGGGAGAAGGAATGGTTATGATGAGGATGGAAGCGGGGTGGGGGGGGGGGGGGGGGGGGGGCAACCCGAGGGTTCATTATCTTCCCTTCCACTTCGTTCTTCATTCCCTCTTTCCTTCTCCTCTCACATGTTCCACGTCAACATTCACAGTCACGCTCCATTGATCATTTACAACCCATTGTAGGTTCTGGAAATTTGCTAATCTAAATGTCATGTTATCTACTTCTTGACTGTCTAAAGAGTTGTTCTTATCGAAGCTTGGGATTCTCTTCCTCTCTTCAATTATGCTAGTGCCTTCGAATCTCGGTCTCGAATCGTCCCTTTTTAACCCAGAACAAAAACAGAGAACTGCCCTACTCCTCATTCTCAGTTGTATTTCCTTCTCTCTCTGGAACCTCCTTCTAATCTTTCCCTCCTGCCTATTCTCTGCGTGCGCCTTCTCGTGGTCCTCTCGACACCGCACAGCAATGCATAGATTGTGAACCACCAACGAAGGCTGTCCCCTTCCTCCTATCCTCTGAGATGAGAAGGCAGTCCTGCCTCCCCTCTCTCTTTTTTCTGTTCTAATCCATCCAGATTGGCCTTACTTGAAGAACTGAAGGGAGAGGAAAAACACGGAGTTAGGTCTGAGAGAGGGAGACGATTCATCCTGCGAAAGAGAGAAGGAGACGATTCATCCTGCGAAAGAGAGAAGGAGACTGATTGTGAAGGCAGGGCGAGTGTGCCGTACAATGCACCCTTGAGGGTGATGGAGTGAGAGAACGGGAAGGGCAGAAGAAGCCCCCTCGAGATAGAAGAGAGAGAGAATGGAAGATGTGAATGGAGTGATGGACTCATGCTCTTCCTTCCACTCCATTCCTTCGCCAATGGTGGGGGACTGATCATTGGAGAGATAGGGAGGTTTATTGGAGAATGGGCTCGCCCCCCTCCATGGAGGGAGTGTGAAGAGAGGTGACAATTGGATTGACTGGGAGAGTCGGGGAAGAGCTCCGAAGAAAGAGTCAAAGGAGTTACTCCATTCACTGTTCATCGGGGAGATTAGGGAGTGTTCAGTGATGGGGAGATGTGATTGAGGAGCGAGAGAAGCAGGGCTGATTCCGGATGTAGAAGGGAATGCCCGATTGTTCGGACTTCCTTTCACTCTCAGTCGTACCTCACTTTTTCTTTCGATCCTTCGGGACTCTCACTTTTCGATCTCCTTCCTCCTCATTCACAGTCTCTCTCGTCCTCCTCTCTCTCTGCCTCTCTCTTTCTCTTGATGAATTATTCAGATGAGAGTGAGTGACCTCCTGACCGAGAAACGAGTCCTCCGGGTACAGCCAGAGAGAATGAAAGAAGGAATTGAGACCCGAGAGGATCTCCTAATTGGTCCTTTCCCCTCTTTGTATCCTCCCCCTCTCTCTTCCCTTTCTCCCTTGTCGAAGTGAAAGGTGAAAGGAGCGGCGCTTTCCCTCTCACTCAAAGTGTTCACGACGATTAAAAGTGAAAGAGGCCCTCCTTCTCTCCTTCATTCGGACTCCATTCACAGCACTCTCACTCTCGGATCTGAGAGAGGAAGGGGGGGGGGGAGGAAGAGAGAGGAAGTGAACATCTGGCTAGGGACGGGCATTCATCCTTGAATACACTCCCCTTCTCTCTGATCTCTCCCATTCCCTCTGGGGCAAACTACCCTCGATTCAGTGAAGATGCAGTTATGAAGTCGTTAGATGAAATGGAGGAAGCAGAGTGGTGGAGATCTCGTTATTCCTTCTTCCTCCCTCTTCTCCTCCCTTACATTAATAATCTGGCAGTTGATTTGGAAGGAATGGTGTGGTGATAAGACACATCTTCAGAAGGGATTCCATATTAGCGACTGTAAACCAATTAGGGGAATTCTCCATCTTTCCATTTCGGGCGAAGCGTTGCTTTCTCAATGTACTCCTTTTTCTGCCTTCTCTTCTTTTTCACTCTGGGGCCATATTTAGGAAATTTGATGCGGAAGCCCTTTTTTTCTTCTCAGGAGAGAGAACAGAGATTGGAAAGAGTGAAGGACTGTAAAACTGGACGAACGAGATAGATAAGGGATAGAAGTAGGAGGGTTCAACTGGCACGGCCTGACCAGTTTAGCATCTGATGAGGTCGTGGTTATGATAGAGAAGAGATGAGTACCGTGCCACTCTCTCCCTCCTAAGCACCTGATGGAGAGAGAGACGATTGAGAGCGGGGCAAAACAAGGGAAAGAAGGGGAGATAAGGTTATCAGAAGGGGCAGGGTGAAAGGGGCAAGGTTGTACCCACGATGGAGATTACTCTCGTATGTTCACACGCTTTTGTGTGGGAAGTGACAAAGATATGGATGGGAGTGAGACTGGAGCCAGACTGGTGGAAAAAGAGAGAGGCCTATTGAAAGGGATCTTAGCCTATGGATGGATTGCGCAGTCTTGCTTTGATGTAGTCTGAAGAAAAGAGGGATGAATGGAAGGAGAGGAGTGATCAAGTGTGCTGAACACAAAGAGTGAACAGGCAGACCTGATCCAATATGAGCTCCTCTTTTTATTCCCTCTTTCTCTTTCTCTCTCTTGCATATTGAACTTCTTTGTGGCACTCCTGAGTCGTAACGATTGGAATGGGAAGAGAGGTACTTTATGATCGGGAGGATGATAGGAGGATGGATGGAGTGTTGGTCCTTGATATCGGACACGTTAGGACTGAGATGGATGTAAACTATAGACTGATGCAATGGAAGAACTGGTTACATCACTGAACACTCGAGGGTCTTGATGGAGGATGGAAGGGAATGGACTAATGGTGATGCAATTGCAGTCAACACGGTGCCTCCTCCCGACAGGACATGGATGATGATAAGACACGCCGATCCGGAGAGACCTATCGGTGAGCTGACTCTCGATGGAGCATCTTTGATAGGGGGGAGTGTAGGTGGTGGTAGATCGACTAGCAGCTCTTTTCACTCATCTCAGTGGTTTTTTGAATTCGTAGATTTGATTTGGAAAAAGTTGGGGATGGGTTGGAAAAATAGGAGGGAGAAGGGAGGTCTTAGAGGGTGAGCAAGGGAGTAAATGCCAACTTGCGTGCACTCTATTCATGAATATTGCATGCGGCCGATCTCTGCCTTCGAATTAGATCTACTTGTTTTGTGTCATTTGGGGGAGGAGGGGGGTAGTGGGTCTACAGAGAGAGAAAGAGAGAGAGAGAGAGCTCTCCGCTTCTTCTCCTTCTCTCGGCCCTCTAATCGCATCAAATGTTTGCATTTATCATGATTGTGGGAGTCGATGGCAGCAGAATCATCGACGAATTATGAAGGAGATTGGAGAAGCATTCGAGAGGGGTTCGTGAGAGAGGAAGAGGAGGAGGGGAAGGAAGGAGAGAGAAGGAGAGAGAGGAAGGGGAACTGCCGCACGATGCTCAGGAAAGGGGCTTCCTAACTCCTCTCTTCTCATTTCGGATTCTCTTTTATTTGATTTTAATTCCCTATAAGATTTCAAGGTAGATCAAGTGAATTGGGGATAAAGGGAGTCATTCCCACGATGGCGGGAAGCAGAGAGAGAGAGAGAGAGGGGGGGGGGGAGGAGAGCGTGTATGTGTACCAAGTGGGGCTCGTTGACACCTAGAAGGAAGGGCCGATGACATGGGATAGCCAAAATGGATGGGAATGGTAGAGGGGGAGATCCAGATAGATGAGCAGAGGAAGGGGTTGGAAAGGAGGGAAGAGTACTCTCAAAGTGCTACCTCCTGTAGTTCCTCCCTTCCTTACCCTTTCTCCTCCAAAGGACAAAGGGAAGAATTATCCATGTGCCGCGGAAGTTCGATGTACTTGTGGGTATAACAGTTATTCGTGCGGATATTTCAATAGCTGTGATGAATGTCCCTTCCGCCTCCATTGGGGAATTTCGGTTTCTACCGTATCTCTCGGTGTTGACCCGATGAGATGGCAAACGAGTTGACTAATGGTGCCGGGGACAGAAAAGGGTGATAGCATATAGTGAGAGGTCAGTTGAAAGTGGAGGGCAATAGCCGGTTGTGTCGTGTAAAGTATGGGATAAGAGTGAGTGGTACACAGTTATCTCTATCAAGGAAGAAAGTCAATTGAAAGGAGTGAAACGAACGGGGAGAGGGAAAGGGAAAGCAGACACGTGATTGGGATCGGAGAACTGAATTAGGACTCATTTATTGCAGCTACCTTCACCGTTCTTTGCTACAACGTCCTCTGCGATAAGTATGCCACGCAGAGTCTCTATTCCTACTGCCCCAGCTGGTTTGTTATCACAGTTTTACATCTGCAGTGTTAGCAATATTTGCACTTTTTAATGTGTGACTCCATGATATTTCAATTTGGAAGTGAATTTGGAGTGGAATGAATAGAATGGATATTGGTTGCAGGGCTCTTAACTGGGAGTACCGGAAGCAGTCGATAATCAAGGAGATCAGGAACTACGAGGCAGATATCATCACTCTGCAGGTAGGAGGAGATCCATCCAGTGAACACTCCTGCTTAGGCTTGCAAGGAGGAATTAGTGGAGATCCTCCCCATACCTTGCCCCCACTGTAAACAAGGGGCTTCCAGAGACAAATGGAAGAGGATTCACTCGTGATCCACCCAGTTCCCAATATAGAGCAAATACTCTTTCTAGTGATGGTGGAGGATGAGAAGAAACCTCTGATCATCTAGATAATGTGTAGACTCGAAGAGAGAAGAATGGATTAATTAGATGTGTGGTAACAGGAAAAAATTATCTGCTATTCAGTTATGCACTCTCAGAATATCTTTGTTTCCAAAGATTCTGAATGTTGAAAAAAATGAATGTTGCCTGAGGAGGTGCGACTTCATTAGCAATTGATTGTTCATCGGACAGCACACTTGGGTTCACCTACTGAGTGGGCCTAGGGGGGGGAAGGAGAAGGGACTAAAGATGAGGATATCCCTGAATTGCAGAGTAAGCTTCAAGAGAAGAATAGGAGAGAGGTGTGAGGGAAATGAGGAGTATGGGTTATCATACGTTGACCGCGAATCCGTTGAGTAAATGGAGGGAACGTTATACGCCTTGTGGTAGTTGATCAAGTTCCCATGTTGCTTTCTCTTTATTAATTATCTATTGAATTTGCTGACATTGGAGGAACAGGAAATGTTGTATTGCACATTATTAGTGCTGATCCATATCCAACAGGGGCCTGCATTGCTACGCATTGTGTCTGCGAGGTGGTGTAGAAATTCGCCTCAGTGTCTCACTCCTTTTGCTCTTTCTTCCATCGTCCACCCCCCCCCCCTCCCATTTCCCCCTTCTGGAAGACATGTGTCGACTTCCTTTTCCGAAGTGGACTCATGGGAATTGGGAAAGAGAAGATGGAAGATCAGAAATCAGTTAGAGAATTACTTTTGCCAGTTGCTGAATGAACTAGTACCTCAAAACCCTGAGTTCAAATACAGGCCAATAATTTGTGCAAATTGTCGCTTTGTGGGGAAATTTATTGCCAAAGAAGTAAAGCTAATTTGTAGTTGTGAAGGGAAGGGCAGTGGGTATGAAGGAAAGGATCCGCGGAAGAAGGAACTGTGAAGAGTAGAAATGGCGAAGATAATAACATGTGATTAATAATTTGCTAATCTGCATGCGCGATTGGCAATATATGTATTAATTTATTTACTTGACTTCTTCATTGATTAGAAGGTGAATAATTGCAGGAAGTGGAGACGGAGCAGTATAAGATGCTCTTCAAGCCAGAGATGGCTGCACTCGGATACTCGAGCATATTCCAGGCCAAGGTGAGAGAAGAGGGAGAGGGGGGGGGGGGAAATCTGATAGCCCCTAAGGATCTCCCTTGCATGGTACTCCCAGTAGGACGAGTATCACAGAATGTGACACTCTAGCACTTCCCTAAATGGGCTAACAGTTGTAGTGGGATATGGAATATTGAATAAGAAGTTATGGTTGATCTGTGCAGAGTAGAGCGAAGACGATGAACGAGGAGGACAGGAAATACGTGGATGGATGTGCCATCTTCTGGAAGAATGACAAGTGAGAACATCCAGAGATATGTTAAAGGAGTTGAGAGTATAGTATGGCATTCAAATCCGAACCATCCTTGTATCTTTATCGTTTGTGGTGGAGATTGGAAGGGAATTAGTACTACGAGATGACCCTTTGAAGACGAAATTTCCTTGAGTCTCCCTTGTGCTTTGTGCACGAAAAAGTGGTGGGAGAGAGAGGAACAATGTGAGAGGGGACTGAAGAGTGTAAACTCAGTTAGGATGGAGCAACATTCCCCACTCGCTAACCCTTCTTTCTTCTCACTCAACATCCTTCAATCATTTTCTCTAACTGTTCATCTCTCCTCTTTCCTTGAGGTTATTTCTGGCCCTGAATCCTTGGTAGGAAAATGGATACCTAGATAGGGACTGGGAAGAGAAGTAGCATGGGAAAGCAGTGTTTGATCTACCCCCAGATAAGTCTCGTATTTCCCATGCATGGGATCGACTTCTCTCAAATGGGGCGAGTTCTGATTTTCATGCGTGGGAAGAGAGGATGTTGATTATCGAAGTGGGCAGATTAGTCAGGGGTTTGAAGAGTGAAATTCGAGAGATAGAAATGACAGTGTTTTGATGGGTTTCGTAATGCGAAAGATTCTAGGAATAAATGGAAAATGTGTTGAGTAGTGAAGAATCGTTGCAAGGGTGAAGTAACTGGAAAGAGTATGAAGGGAGGGTTGGAATGAAGAAGAAAGGGAAGAGTACTGAAGGGATTGATTGAGGTTCGAGCTGTCGAAGGAACAATTGATCGAATTCACGCGAGTTGCCATCAGCAAGTGCAACGCGAACGAGAATATGCTGAATCGGTGAGGAGATGAACTGGATATGCACTTACTCCCTTCTGTAGTCTCCTTCTTGTGGTGATGATTGGACGAATGCTTGTATTGGGAAACAGCTCGACTTTCATCTTCGGAAATTGAGTGGCCAGCTGCTAGGGTTCTCTACTCAATTTCCGTGATGATAGGCCATGAGAGGAAATGAAGAAGGAGGTGCATCGCTCCTTAACGAGGGAAATCAAATTTGCGTGGACGTTTAAGGGATGTAGAATGGTGTTTCAGAGTGATGCCTCGAGACAACATCGCCCTCTGCGCAGTACTCAAGATCAAGGATGCAGTCTACAACAATCGATCTGTTATGAGTCAGTTCATCATCTCTAGATAGTCAGTGAGAGGCAGTAGATGAGGTGATCTCTCTCAGGGACGCCGATGCCTCCTTCTGACAACGTGGTCGGTTCTCCTCTCATCGTCTGCACTGCTCACATCCATTGGGATCCCGAGTTCTGCGACGTCAAACTAGTGCAGAGTATGATGCTCGCCCACGAACTGTGGAAACTGGTCGAGGACGTAAGTGAATCACTCACTCCCTTCACACGCACTTACTCTTATTCGAGGATATTATTAGCTCCGTGTGAACAGTACCATGGGGGGAATGATATTGAACTCCCACGGAAAGCCAATACAGCTAGTAAATACACGATGGAATACGAGATGGAATTGTTTGAGGTATCGGAGACGCATCGCATCCAGCCCCATCAGTGTCCAACTCTCGTCTGCGGAGATCTGAACTCCCTCCCCGATTCCGGTGTCTTCGAGTTCCTCTCGAAGAGTGGCATCTCTCGATCTCATCCCGATCTCAAGGGATTCAAGGAGGATTCCATCCTCGAGAAGGTACTCTTCCCCTCTCTCCCTATGGAGGGACAATGAATACTCTCAGTTCTCTCACACTCACGATGGTTCTAACTACACACATGCTCTTCGACTGGATTCGGCCGTTGAATCGGGAGTCGTCTCTTTCACCAACTACACGTACGACCTTTTCCTTCCTTTCCTTCTCTCTGGTCACTTAAGGGAACGGCAGTTAATGATAGTGTTGCAGTCTCGACTTCAAGGGGATGATCGACTACATCTTCTCAACTCCTCAGTCTCTGGCCCGTCTGGGTGTGCTCGGCCCCTTCGACATGGATTGGGTGCGGAACCACAAGATCATCGGGTTCCCTCACCCGCACGTTCCCTCCGATCACATCCCCATCATGGCCCAATATGCCCTCATTCCCACCAATCATCAGAGACCACAGCCACAGATTCAACACTTCGGCAACTCGCACTCGGGTGCATTCGGTGCAGTTGGTCGTTGAATAGAAGAGAAGGAGTGCCTCTCCCTCCTCCCCCGATAGGACAGTAGATGATTCCCCCTGTGATACATAGTCCCTCCCTCCCATTCGATTCCATCTCTCTGCACCACAGTAGTTGTACTCTCTTTCACACTACAAGTAGAATTCTAGTCGAGTTCCATCAATTGTGATCTACTCCCCATGCACTCTTCTGCTCCTCCCCCCTCTACTCCCACTGTTGACAAGTCCATTCCCGGTCGATCTGTACTCGAGTATTGATTGACTGAGTGTGTCCCTTTCCTCTTTGAGTGTCAGTAGTCGAATAATGCGTATCCGCCACCTATTGTAGTCTCTTCCCATCTTCGTATTCATGGTTGATCTACTCGTTTTTATCGTTGTCTCTCCGTATCTGATCTGCATTGGTGGAGGTATCTCTTGTTTGTATCTCTCTTGATTGTACAATCCTACCGTAGTCTTCTCAGCATGCACCACTCACTTGCACGATCATCAATTGGTGGTCGATATACCGTATGCCTTCCTCCTTTCGTTCCTCGCCCATTCGATTCATCCTCATTCTCCTCGTCTGCAGTCATTCTAATCTCATCCCTCTGCACACACTTGACTCGTAGTTCATTCTAACCCTTGGTTTGCCCCTTTCAACCCATAATACAAGTGACCTACTCTCCGACTCGTCGTACTCCTCTGGATTACGGTAGCCGTTGACATTCTCTTTTGTACGCAGACCCTTTTCCTCAATTCTCGTATATTGGTAGTCCATTCATTACTCGGGTCTTCCATTTTCCATTCTATCGCCTATTACCGTATCCTTACCCTATCTAATCAATAATCCCCTTTCGATACCGTTTGCTCGTTTTATACTCGTCGCACGCTTTGGCGATGTTTGGACCCTCCCTCCCCATTACCTCTACCCTCCAAAGGTAACTATTATTTCCCACATTGGTTTGTGTCTCTCTGAGTGCTGGTCGATTCTTCCTCCCCTGGGCAATGATTGATCTACCCTTCATCGATCAACTGGTTCTACAGTACCCAATCCAGTCCATCGCTTTTCTCCCCCAGTCAGCTTGTGAAAATACGATAGTTTAGTCGTGTGAGAACACACTTGCAGCTAACTTGCTTGTTAATCTTGTTTCTATTTTTCTTATTCGCACCCCTTTTGAATAGTCAGCTATTGTAATATGACACGTTATATATGGATATTGAATGTAATGGCCCCCCTTTGAAAGGGTATAAGTAATCTCGAACCCCTCCCGACCTGTTATTTGATCACCCTCACAAATTGTATTTGAATCCCCGCGATTTGCCTCACAACGGTAAAGTCTCGCGTCATTGACGAATGGTGTTATTCACATAATAATGGGAGGAAGAATGGACGAGAGATGGAGCTTGTAGCTATTAGCTGATGAATACAATCTAATAAGGAATGATGAAACTATCGAATGATTACGATTGGAAACGTGCACTGTATAACATCATGATGAAGATAAAACAGGCTCATCTATGAATGAGATCAACTGGGAAAGATAATCGATGAAGGTGGGTTACGGTAGGTTTACGGGGAGATCAGAGATACACTTCTGGACTCTCTTCTTCGTATTCTATGAGAGTATCGGAGTGAGGGAGACGGACGATGGAATGGCGAGGCAACTGAAGACAAAGATATCGAAGATCTGATTTAATGAGAATATTCAAAGGCCAGACCAGAATACAGTAATATATTTACACCCGGGATGGAGAATCGATTAAATAGCTTACCGTACTAAATCGACCATTCCGATTGAGAGTCGAGTGGGAGAAATGACGAGTAAGTCTGATCGTGCCTCCATCGAAGTTGTGAGGTGAAGAGACGACTGGAGCTCGATACGATACCTGCACAAGAGATCAAAGATCAGTCATCTCTTCTCTATTGGTGCAAGGGAGGTCTTTGAGCAGTTGGACGTCATCTTCCGGAATGAGCAAGGGGAGGAAAATAAGGATGACCATTGTCTTCTCGGGGAAACAGACTAGAAAGGGGTGTGCTACACATCTAGCTATTCCTAGTTAACTCTTGAGGAAAAGTAGGAAGTGAAAGGAACGAACTCTGTAGGAGTGACTCCTCCTTCTCCTAATGCAGCAGAAGACGAGAATGGAGAGAAGAAAGAAGAGGAGAAGGAAGAGGAGAGAGAAAACGCAGATGGACACCTGAGAAGAGAGAGAGATGATCAGCCACACAATACTTCAGTTTACAACCAAGCCTGCGAACACTTATGATGGATGATTGATAGAATTGAAAGCACAATTTAGCATCTCACCTCTGATTGGTCGTCGAATCTCCACAGAGAATCGGGAATCCACGTCGAATTCATTGAGATGGAGGGGGGGAATCGAATTGAGAAGGGAAGAGACTTCCTCTCTGGGAACGAACACGAGAGTCGATCGATACCGTGACCGACTCTCTTCTTTCTCACTGATCTACCAGTCTGTTGCCAACTGTTTAGTCATTCCTCCATTCCGCCCGAGAAAGGACACATAATTTATCAAATTATATTAGTGTCATCATGATGAGTAACCGTAGTGGGTGAGATAATTAAAGTAGATCACAACCAGAGGAGAAGAAATGAGAGAAGGGAGAGATCAGAGGGGAACTCTTGCAATGTAGTAGTTGTCGTTCGAGCCCATTACTAAATGTCCATCGTGAGTCTCGATAGCACATGAGACTGATGACACTTTAGATCCCGATGGATCCTGCCACGATGAAAGGATCTAAAGGGATCGATTGGATACGGTAGAGATTGGAAAGAGTACCGTAGGATGGTCAGCATCTATTTGAAGGACACAGCCATAAGAGGGAGTGAAGAATGAGAGAATCCACTCGAGGGCTTGGAGGGAGAAGAGCTACAGAGAAGAGAGATAAAAAAATCAGAGAGTGGATAGTGTACCTTGGACAGGAGTTCCCTCAGATGAGGTCGCTGGTTGATCCAGTTGTCTCCTTCACTTCTCATCACGGGAATTCCCAACCAGATGGATCGACCTGAAGAGAATATTCAGATACGGGGATAACAAGTATAGATGATTGAGAAGGAATAAAAGACAAGTTACTTCAGTGAACCACAAGATTGATTGGAAAGAACAGATACCGTCTCTGGACTTCCGCAGATTATCGGGGAATCCGGGGAGATTATCGATGAAGACGGAAACTGAATTGGCAGAAGGAGAATATCTGGAAGAGGGAAGGATCTCTGATCTCTCACAGAAGTTGCTCTTCAGAGAGAAACTCCGCAATTGAACAATAAAAAGAACATGTAGTATTACGTTACTTGAGAATGCGTGCATTTCCCATCTCAGCGAGTAGAATCTTCCCTCGATGGACGACGATTCCATTGGGAGTGAAGAGACCAGAGATTAACTCACGCAGAGAATCCTTCTCACGATTGAAGACAAGCAGTCTGAGACATGAGATCGACCCCTCTTTCAATTGAAAATGATGGACGAACCTTCCATTGGGTCGATGCTCCAGCATCTCATACATGAAATCTCGATCGTCGAAGCGAGTCGAAGACTCAGTCAGCACAATTCTCCAATTGAGCATCTCCAGAAGGGAGGAGAGATTAAAGCTCACCTTCCATCGGGGAGAACATCCACATCGTTGAGGAATCGAAGAGGAGGAGAGAAGGGGGAATCATCAATCTGACGACCTCCTCGCACCAGAGTGAACACCTTCTCTGCATTCTACTGTATGCATACAGTATCTCATCGAGGAGGACTTACCCCTGATCAGATCGATCTCGAACAATCCCAGATAGGCATCGGCCACTAGAAGAGTCCCCGATGGAGTGAATCTGCACGTGGGAATCAAAGAAGATATCCGAGTGGACGAAGAATTCTAGCAAAATTCGTTCTAGCGTGGATAGAGATGATCATCAGTAGATGTGAGTGAGATAGGCAGTGATCAGTACCGTATTCCTAGTGGTCGTCCACACTTAGGGAATGACTTGTATGAACCATCACAATCGGAGGCATTCGTGAGACGAACTGCGCGGACGATTCGACCTTCCTAGAGACCAAAGATCAATCTGATGGGAAGAATCAGAAATACAAACGTTGGTAATTTTGTTCAGTTCGATTTCACAGATGAGTCCCGTCTTCAAACCAGCGTATAATCTGAGAATGAAGTGAAAATGTGAGGAATAGACAAAAATAATTATTATACAGTAGCGCCCAAAAGTATTGAAACGATTTGAATTTTTCATAGAACTTTTACTACTGTTGACTTAGCAAGTCCGATGTTGGGGCGCTATATAGCAAAGCAATCGAAGAATACGATGCGAGTATTATTGCGTCATCACGTGCATCATAACTGATTGCGTAGTGATGAAGCAACCAAATTTCACTTTTTCAAACAGGCGTTATTCTTACATCGATTTTTCCAGCTTGCCAAACTTTCTGACGTTGGAGATAGGACCGAGGCCTATCCAGAATAAAAATTTGAGGGTGCTGCTCGGTCGCACATTTGCTGCAGCCATGCTGTAATTGCGAGGTCGGAAATTCAGAACACGGCTCCAAGACATGATAGAGACTCGTTTAAAGCATAAAAATGATCGTCATCATGAGTACAGATGATCCTGAGAATATGAAAACAATATCTCAACATTTGCCCTCAGGGCATGACAAAATCACCTTTTCTCATGACCACAATGAGGAGATTTATAACTATGTAGGAACTGTATATAAAAATCTGGTTTTTGCTTAGTCATGTTCATAATATTGTATATATATATGATTTCCAACTTTTTAGAGTGTTTGGATATATGTCCTGTCCGCGCCGATCGTTTATCGGAGGTACACTGTGGTCCTGATTGCATGACCCTTCGATAACAAGTTTGTGGGAAAGTCAAGGAAAACTTGTGTTATTGTGTGTGCAAGTCCAACTTGTTCTGGAGAACTGATCCGCAACTTTTCGAAATGTTTTAGCAACTTTGGGCACAGTTGGAGATAGAGCGCAGACAAAAATAGCGGGCCGGGGACTTGAGAGTGCCTCCGAAAAACGATCGCCGAAGGCAGGAAAGATATTCAAACAATCTAAAAAGTTGGAAATCACATATATACAACATGACTAAGCAAATACCAGATTTTTATATGCAGTTCCTACATAGTTATGATTCTCCAAAAAGTGGTCATGTGAAAAAGTAATTTTGTCATGCCCTGAGGGCAAATATTGAGATATTATTTTAATTTTCTCAGGATCATCTTTACTCATGATGGCGATCATTTTGATGCTTTAAAGGGGTGCTCCGGGGAATGAATGCTAGGGAGTCCCACCACGAAAATTCTGCGCTCTCAATGGGAAACTGTAGCTAATTTTACCCAGAGATGGAGGTGAATATTACGTAAACGAAGTGAAACATAAATGAATTATTCACAACCCTGCGCAATCAATGAATTTTGCGGGTATGTAAATAGCCTCAGACACGTCTGTGATATTTCGGGCAAAGTGATTTATGATCGGGTGAGTGAGCTATACAACATCCCCATTGTCATTGTGGGCGGCTAAATATTCCCCGGAGCACCCCTTTAATCGAGTCTCTAGCATCTTTGAAGCCGAGTTCTGAATTTCAGACCGCGTATTTGCAGCATGGCTGCAGCAAATGTGCGACCGAGCAGCACCCTTAAATTTTTATTCTGGATAGGCCTCGGTCCTATCTCCAACGTCAGAAAGTTTGGCAAGCTGGAAAAAATCTATATAAGAATAACATCTGTTTGAAAAATTGAAATTTGATTACGTCATCACTACGCAATTAGTTATGAGGCACGTGATGACGCAATACTCGCATCGTATTCTTCGATTGCTTTGCTATATAGCGCCCCAACATCGGACTTGCTAACAATAAGTCAACGGTAGAAAAAGGTCTATGAAAAATTCAAATCGTTTCAATACTTTTGGGCGCTACTGTAGATAAATATGATAGCGAATGTAGCAACAATAATAAAGCGTTTTGCTGATGAAGAAGTCATACCTTCCAGTGTTGGGATCTTCAGCAATGCTCTCCGGTCCATAGACTGCATTCTCGAGGAGGATCGAGGACTGAGTGAGACGGAAGTTCTTCTCCAGAATCGGAGGATCTTCCAGGCTCAATATACTTATTATTCACAATTCTGCACGTATGAAGGGCATGGCCAATATAGATAAGAGAATGAAGAAGGGATGAGAAGATAAGAAGAAGAGGGGAAGGAGGGAAGGAGGGAATGACTCGTACGTGAACTCGACAGCTTGAATGGGAGGCGTAGCGATGAGATGAGTGAGGAAGACTGCTGTGATGATTGAGACGAGAATTGCACCTGGAAGAAGAAGAGAAAAATGAGGAAGAGGAGGAGAACGACCAACCGAGGATTTGCCATTTGGAAGGACCGGAGGGAGCAGGAGCAGTGCCCTTATCCGTATTCTTACTCGATTTGAATGACTTCTCCTTCTTTGGTCGATCTGCCATCTGGAAGAAGAATTAGATTGAAACGAGGAAGGAAAGAAATATTAGAAAAAGCCGAAAGAACATAGGAATGAGAACTGATCAGAGAAGATACAAACGAGAGAGAGAGAATGGAGATGGCCATCTGAGAGAGGAAAAGTGGAGAGTCGAGGCAGGTTAGGTAAACATTGGGCCTTCCACGGGGTATCGATCGAAGTTGTACGGTAATATGTAGAAGATAGGATGGAATCAGTCAGTGATCTCTCTTCTCTCTCTCCTCTCAACAGTACTGATGGCAGTGTAGTGATCAATAGCTGTGGATGGTAGGAGGGAGAGAGAAGGGGAGGGAAGTGAGAGTAGAGGGACGAGAGGACATTCTGTTATGACGTCCTTTCCTTTTGCTCCTTTCTACTCTTTTCCTCACGCAACGATAGCCAATCACTGAAAAATCTGAGAGTGATCTATCGATGTACCGTATCTACTGTTGTCTTGATAATCTTCTGTGTCCCATGATCCCTACCGGAAATATCTTTTCGCTTTAACAACTCCTCTCTTTTCTCCCAATCAAATGATCCTTCTCCATCCCTTCAGATCTGCAAGAGTTCATATGAACAATCGATGCGCCTCTTCAAATCCCTTCGATCCACTGGCATACCTGGTCACAAATTGATCCGTCCTCATCCCTCTCCCAATAGAGTCTCCCATCTCTCTCTCTCTCATTCTCTACCATCGGCTATTATTATGATCTAATCCTTCACTGTTCCCTCTCTCCTCCTCCTCTCTTCTCTCCCACTGGGGTCGCCCCTCCTTCCCCTCCTCTACTCCTCTCTGGGTGCACTCTTCCTCCTCCTCCTCCTCCTCCTCCCTCATAGTACCCACATTACAACTCTCGACGCCATCCCAATCCCTTCGTAGTTTTCTCATTTCTTAATCTCTTCTCTTGTCAATGCCGGCTTATCAATCCGTTCTGCTAATCTCTAATCAATGTCTCAATGAGAACTCCTCCGTTCCAATTCACTTCTCCCTTCTCTTCCCTTCTCTTCTCTTCTCCTCACCACCTGTCTTCCCTCTATCCGTCCATCGAACCATTCACAACTTTCCCCCATCGTGCTTTCCTCCCTTCAGTCAGAGAGGGCGAGAGAGTGTGTGGAAGGTGGAGGATCAGACAGTCTCTGACCCCTCTTCTTATCGCATTCTAGTCGACGTGCAATGCAACCCTTGACGTAATCTGCTCTGGTCTCCTCGATTTGACTCTGACAAAAAGGGGTGAATCTCTGATGTTTCTTCCCCTTCCTGATTCCCCCCTTCGGTCCTTCCTTTGCCTTTCACGTGCCGAGACTGTGCTATTTCGACACCTCCTCCAAAGCGTGGTCCCCTTGTGCCTCTGTGTCATTGTTGATGTTGTTGAATGTTCTCTTCTCGTGATCTACCTTTCTCTTCTCTTCCCTTATTATGGTGTCTCTTCTCCTCTTCTTCTTCCTATCATTCCGAGTGTTATCATTCTGAACGAGAGTCGAGGGGATTCCATTGATTTCTACTTCCCGCTATCTCCAATTCAATATCTTGCATATTTATACCATTATTCATATTTTTAATTCGTAAAAGTCAATTCGCGAATCTGCACCTGATCTATTTCTCTTTCATAATCGATGTAAGTGCATTCATTGTATCAGCTTTATCCCTCCCCTTCCTCCTTCCCTCCCCCCCCCCCTCTTCCTCCTCCTTCCCCCCTGCAATAGTGCAAATTCTCTGGTTGATCGTTGCTCGTCTCGTGACATTCACTCACTCTCTCAATCTCCTTTCATTCCCTCAGATCGGGTCGAGACTCTCTCTCTTTCTCTGTCTCTCCTTCTCTCCATTCATTCTCTCTCTCTTTCTCTGTCTCTCCTTCTCTCCATTCATTCTCTCTCTCTTGCAGCTTGCACCAGAAGGGACAGCGGAGTTCCCTTTTCTCCTTTTCTTTCAAGTCCGGCCGGGCTCCCGCCGCGAGCTGCCGGAGAATACTGTAGCCACCGACGATCGATCGACGTCGATTTTGAGAAATGGAGATCTAGTTGGAGTGTACACACGCTCAACTGCGAATATCGATTGAGAAAAACTCGATTGATCAACCGATAGTAGAGGAAAAGAGAAGAAGAGGAATAAGAAGGAAAGAAAGATGCTCTCCGATGAGAACTTCCAGAAGTTGTTGTACGACCTGTTCTGTCTATGGAGTGGAGTTCAGCGACACTATGACCCGCCCATCACGGACAATGCCGAGCAGAAGGCAATGAAGGTACGGTAGAATACTGTAGGATGGAGAAAACTGTTTATTGATTGGAGGTGAAAGGGATGATCTGCAAGTTACTCACCGAGATCGATGCAAGAGTAGCGAGAATCAAGACGAAAGATCCCTCGGAAGTGAAGAAGACCGTGAGTTCATCAAGGAGATTGTAGAGAGATCTGAGAAGGATTCAGAGAGAGACATAACAACAAATGTCAATCAAACATAGTGTTGATTCCAAGTGAAAATTACGAAACTCAAAAGGGAATGAATTCGAATGTAGGATTTCTACGAGGAATGGACGATGCTGACGTGGAATGTTCTCTGCATCACTTCACGACTGCAGATTCATCCCGATTCGATGATTCTCGTCTCTGCAGGTGACGAGAAGACAGCTGAGAGTAGTGGAGAAGGAAGGGAAGGGAAGATTCCTTTTCAGAGGATCGTCTCATCTTCGCCCGTCTCAATCAGGCCCTCATTCAACTGGTCAATTACTCCAGGTCCATTAGATGGGAAGGAAGTGTGATTGTAATGGTTGATCTCTGCAGGGATCATCTCCCTGATCTGGGCAATACCAATGATTCGGAGTACAGAAGAGTGAAGGAAAGTCTGGATGTCACCATGGGAACTCTGCACAATCTCTATCGGTGCCTCCTTTCTTCCCAGGATGAATCATTCATCTCTTCTTCAGAATGATCAACTCACTCGATCCGACAGTTCCCTCGACAGTCGATCATTTCTCCACTGCACTCAACGACTTCGCCGAGCAGATTCTCGCTCCGTGCATTGAGAATTTCAAGGTATCCTGTATATTATCGATTGGAGGTCATCTCTTCGTTGCAGCACTTCTGCAATCAGAACTGCGATCGATTGTGGTTGGTAGTGAGAGCAGCGCAGATCGACAGAATGAGGTATCAGCCATTCCTAAGCGTGCCCTTGACTCATGATCTCCCTCGCAGGTCTCAGCAGCCGCTGCAGGACGAGCCGATCATGGCCCTGGCTGAGTTCTACTCCCACATGATGCACTCTCTAGCTGTACTCGCTGCACGATTGCAGGTTAGAAGAAGAGGGGGCAATCATTCCACTCTGCTTCTCTTCAGGGATTCCGATACGAGTTGACTCAATCTCGGAAGATCTTCGGTTCGTATGACCCCGTGTCTCCCCTCTCCGAGATGATCTTCTCTGCTCTGGAACTGCTGATGGCAGACTGCGTCCTCTCCACTGAACCATCCACTAATGCCATACTAGTCACCAACAACCTCTTCCAGTGAGAATTATACCACAAAATTATAGGAAAGTGCAAACTCATGATGGGTAACTGAACTGTTTGCAGGATGAATTGTGGTGCACTTGCGAGAGGAGTCGTCTTCAAGGATTTCGATGTGCAGGTATCCCCCCTCCCCTCCCTCATTCCCTCTCCTCACTCCTCCTCTCAGGTAGTCTCGGAGGAGACGGCAGAGCACATCCAATCGGAGCTCCGATCCCATCGTCTCCTTCAACAGCCTTCTCCCCTCGCTCCTGTCCCCTCTGCCGCTCTACTGGCAATGAAACCAACCTCTGGGACGAAGAGGGCCAATGCCGCCAATAACGGTATGGGACCACCCAGTATCAATATAGGTAAAGTACTCTTACAATTACTGTATACTCACTCTAGTGCATGCCCCAAAATGTCAATGAGAAAAGCCCTCATGAGATAGATTCCACCTCATTCGTTTCTTCAGAGAGAATGTACGTTGACTCGCCTAACAATACTGCACACAAGAAGTCCGACGTGAACAGCAAGGTAATCGATCTCCTCACATACAGTATCTGAGAGTGTCGTTGCAGGATTCGGTGACGATCTACCCGGTGTACAATGCAAAGAATCGATACTGGCTGGCCACTTACCCCCATCTGCTCTGCACGACGAGACAGAAGGGAAGGACGAGCATGAAGAACTCATTCGAGGTACATCCAACGATGCAGACTACCGTACTCCCTCTCTTCCCTTCAGGACCTTTCACCCGCTCTTCTGGATAAGGCGACATCATCGGGGAAGAGGCCGATCTTCTACTTCCACATCCGTGCAACGATGTTCTCTCCCTCGGGGAAATTCGCGTGTGCTCACACTCTCTCCCTCCCATTCACCATTGCAACGAGGAGGAATCAGGCAAGGCCTCTTTCTTCTTCTACGATCACTACTGAAAGGGAACGAGGGGATTACTAATCTCCCTGTTCAGGATTGCCAAGTGCAGCGTATGATGTCCTCCTACACTGCTTCTATCTTCTGGCTCTACGGCTGCAATGTCCAGGATGGACTACTCCTGCAATGGACGGATATAGGTGAGGAAGGAGTAGAGAAGAGACGTCTGATCTTTGATCTTTGCAGGAATGCGATGGGATCACTTCATGAGACTCTACAAGCAGCATTTCTCCGTGAACGCAGAGGTGATCACCGCCCTCCTCCTCACTTCGTCCTTTTCTCTTCCCTCATCTCTCCTTCTCTCTTCAGGTCGCTCGTCCTCTCATCGACGAGGATTTTGAACTGTTGCAGTACAAACTGCAGTGTCAGGATTGTCAGTCGGGAGATGCAGGGGCGAGGATCAATGGAGCACAGAGTGAGTGGAGAGATCAGAGATCAAAGATCAACTCAATCCCTCACAGGAATCGTGACGTTCAAGAACATGCTGTGCCCGCATCTTCGATACGAGTGCGGATCAACCAACGTCCGATTCTCAGTCTGGAGAGGTCACTTTCTCATTCCCTTCCCAATTTCCAAATAATCATGCAATGATTATCATGGTGTTCCGTTGTCTTCCATCGATTGATCTTCTCTTTCTCAGGGATGCTCGAGTTGCTGCAGATCTTCCACGACAAGAGAAACAACGTGCATAAGTTATGGGAGAAGTACTTCCTCCATGGATTCCTCGAGTTCGACCAAGTGAGAACACCTTCCATTCACTCGCTTATTGATGGCCATCTTGAAAATCTTAATCATGCGTTGTAGGTGGATGCGATGCTGGAGAGACACTACTCAGTCCTCATCATGCGTCTCTCCTTCGTGACAGGAGGTGCTCCTCCTCTCCCTTCCCTCCCTTCATTCCCCTCTCTCAGGCACGATCTGCTTCACAGTCAAGTCGACAGCTCACTGCGCGACCCCTGGAATGGCGACTCGTCCGATGCATCTCGAACCTCTCGATCTGAAGAAACTGCAGGCGAAGTGTCTCAAGGACTACCTCAGAGACATCGCCGATGCTGAGAAGGCGAGGGAATCTTCCCATCCCCCTCCCTTCACTCTAGTGGTTGCAGGTGAAGTATCTGATGAACAAGCACGGCGAACTCATTCGTATCTCCGACGTCCTCGCCAATATGCGAGAAGGAGAAGTCCTTCCCTCCGTCGAGAACGAAAGGAGCATCTCAAGCAATGTCACCCACTCCGGAGATATCGATGCAATGCAGCACATACGGTAGATTACTTCCACCTTCTATCGAACATTGACTCATTTCCAGATTCACTGCAATGCGAATCGCAGTGGTGACCTGCAAGGTGAAACCTCCATCGGCTGATTTAGTGGAGGTGAGAAAGAGAAGGGAATTAAAATCTTGAAGGGGAAGATGAAATAATTGTACAAATTTATTACTCTTGATACGTGAAAGGGAATAAAGGGAAGCATAGTAAGGAATTCTCTGTAGATCGAGGGAGACAATGGACTGGGAGGACGTCTCTCTGCCCTTCTCTCCCCCAACGACGACTTCATGAGGGAACTCATTCAACTGTGCAACTTCCACGGAAAGAGCAAACAAGTGAGTGACCTAGTCCTCATCGAATACTCTACCGCATCCCTTGCAGGATCTCGAACAGATAATGGAGTCCCTTCCCGAGTCTGCGTTCACTACCCGTCCTCCCTTCACTCCTTCCTACAGTAATTACTCTCACTCTACAGTATCCACCCCAGGAGCTCTTCTCTCTCCCTCTCCCATGGTCTCACCTTACGACGCACTCAATCTACACCATAAATACGACTTCTAATTACGTGCTGAACTCTGGATTCGCAATCTCCCCTCGTATAGATTGTAGATTAGTTACTACCAAGATTTCGACCACATATCTATTAGCTCTCATTCCTCTGAGTATTCAAGTGCTTTGTTTCTTGTTTCGCACATTTCATTCATTTCCTAGATGTATTCACAGTGAGTTCCCATCGATTTCTCAGTTATACGGGATAATAAACAGTAGTTAGACGATATGGTTGCCCTAGATAGAAGAAGATCCCGTTTTACACGAGAGGATCGAGTTGGATATCGGCATTGTATCGAGAAAGTGCCCTCAAGCACAGGTTCAAAGGGAATCTAAAGGGAATAGCCTCAATCTCGCACTCTAATCAACCGTTGGGGGATTGATTGGATCATCGAAGGTCAGATTGAGTAGCCAGCCTGTTTCCCTCCCTTGGCAGAGACAATGGGGGATAGCCAGTGCCTCTTATCTAATCATTCCCCTCCTTCTCTTACTCGATGAAGCCATATCGGGCAGTCGTTCTGGGTGCTCCTGCATCGGGCAAAAAGTGCGCTGGTGAGACCCCCTCCCCTTCCCCCTCGATGCACTCCCTTCCAGATCAAGCGATTCGTCGAGAATAAATTCAGCCCCGACTATGAACCGACGATCGAGGAGAAGTCAGTTTCAGCTGTCGAGAGAGAGAGAGAGAGAGAGAGAGAGAGAGAGAGAGAGAGAGAGAGAGAGAGAGAGAGAGAGAGAGAGAGAGAGAGAGAGAGAGAGAGAGAGAGAGAGAGAGAGAGAGAGAGAGACGCTTGCAGATACTCGAAGAAAGCTACTTTCGCCGGAATTCCACTCACACTCGAGATTATCGATACTGCAGGAAAGGTTCGTGGCCAGAGATAAAGACAGTCTAGTCTCAACTTGAGTAGATAGCAAGGATTCAGTTGCAGGAGTTGGTGTTTGGCCAGCACAGGACGTACTTCGAGAATGCAGATGCATTCGTAGTCTGCTATGCTGTGGATGATAAGAAGTGATCGAGTTCAACCCCCCCCCCCCCCCAATCTCCCTGAGGATTCCCTTTGCAGAAGCTACGAACACGCAGTGAAGATCTTCTCCCTCATCGCTCACTTCAGGGGAACTCACTCGGTGAAGGAAGAAGGGGAAGGAAGGGAGAATCTCGAGATTGCAGATCCCCCGGATGCTCGTGGCCACGAAGATGTCCTCTCCCCTGAGAGTGATCTCAGTCGAAGCAGGCAACTCACTCTCTGCACAATTGCAGTGCTCTTTCGCAGAGACGTCTGCTGAACTAGATATCAATGTGACCGAGGTTCGACCAGGGAATCCCCCCCCTTTCTCTCTCCCCTTCAGGTATTCGAAGAACTCGTCTCGCAGATCAGATACGTGAAAGGAATGAAGAAGAAGATGGAGGAGGAACAGAGGATCTCCCCCTTTTGTTGCTTACTCGGATGATCCCTTCGGCATCACTAATAAACTCACTTGTACAAACTATTTGATAAACAGTGCGAATAATGGTGATATTGATTGTATTCATTCCTTTCATCGGGGGTCAACTACAACTATGTACAGGCATGGAATGGACGAGTGTTGAAGTGGAGGGAATAACGGGGGAGGGGATATGGGAATCGATCGATCAATCGACCTTCTGGGCTGTCAGAAGATCTACTAAGTTCTCTTCAGATTCGTGAACGGGGGGACTTTCTCGAGATATTGCACTGGGGATTCAAGTAGGAATTGGAGAAATCACGAGGGATGAATTGATAGCAAAGTGAACAACATATTGGACAAGGAAAGAGAGCGAAGGTGCCTTTAGAAGGACAACTGAGACAATGGAAAGGAAACGTAGACGAGGAAACCTGTGACTGGGGGACTCGGAGGGGAGGGGGTTACTGTGAGTAGGGGGATGAGGGAGTAGAGAGGATCAGTTCTTTCCCCCGATGACTCCAGTGGAAGAGAGAATAATGAGTACGACGACTAGAACGAGGAGGCACACTCCCACCACTGGAAGAGATAAGATCAGATCATCCATTCAAGTATCCTATCCTTTCCATTCCATCCTTAGTCTCCCCACTCACCAGTGATTATTGTCCATTTGGCGTTGAGCATGCAGAACTTGCGTTGAACGTGCGTGCAGTCTGCTTGAAGCTAGCCGACTGAAATAAATACCCTCGTCCCATTTCCTACTATCCATTAACTCTATTCTTCGAAGCCCCCATAAACTACAATCCCGCATGTTGCATAAGATCGAAGAGAGCGCAATGATATTTACCCCGTCTAGACGGCTTATCTCCCTCTCTCTACATGTTTCCGGCATTCTCAAACGAATCAAATTTCTCAAATAAGCCCCGAGGGTGGATCAAAGATCAAAGATCACTGACAGCAGCTACGAGATTCTCTGATCTCTCCTGGATGTTCTCCAGTCTCTCGCCTCTCTCCATGATCATCTCCACGTTGTTCTGCATGATCTGAACAAATGCCACTCATTATGATCCTTCTCAGCTACCGTAATCCATTCTCTAAAATCAATCTTTCCGTCCCATCTCGTACCTGTTTCACTCCCTCCACTTGTGCAGTCATATTGGAGATCTTGTCATTCTGAGCGTGTCCTTTCCCGTTCTCCGCCATCTCAAAAGTATCCAATACTCCATTGGAACAAGAAGAAGATAAGAAAGAAAGCGATGGTGAAATCGCGACTTCATATTTCTGTTCATGACAAGACACGCATGACTACGTCAGAGGAGAAGGCTTGCGCAATACTTCTAATGATCCTCAAGAATATCCTATCCAAGCCCTATTAGTTACTTGCATTACTGTACAATGCAGTGGTAGTTGGTATCTCCCTAAGGGAGAAGACGGATGGGATTGGATCTGTACCATCTCAGTCGATCCGTAGGAGACCATTCCAGGAACTATCACTTCTTTCGACGATGAGGACTACTAATTGGAGAGAGAGGGGACAGGGGACTACTCGTGGACTGACGTCGTCCCCTCCGATTCGAGTCTTCTAGGGGGGCGGGGTTATGGGAACTCTGAGGGGAGAAGACGTCTGATATCCCCCCATGGCAACCAAATGAAGAAAGTATAGGAGGAACAGAGAAGGGATGGGTATGAAGACGTCAATCGGGGGATGACAGGATGCATGACTAGGCACACCCTATGAACATACGGAAATTGGAGAGTTATGGCTGCAGAAAATGACGACAGAGTGTAGACTACAGTAATCAGAGGGGGCGATTCGATAACCGAATGAGGATGGGAATATGAGTATGGAAGGGGATGCCGTACTCGCCCCTCCCATTCACACGTGGACTGAGGGCACTCGAGAGATTCCAGATCGGAAGAACGAGGAACTTCCATCCATACACCATACCCATTCCACTCGGAGGCCACTTATGGTCACTGGCGAGAACCACCCATTCATTCTTCCTCCACGTGATGGACACACTTCCGTCAATTAGCTTGTCCAGAGACGATCGAGAGGGTGGGCATCGAAATATGCTACACTCGATATATTTATTCCTACTTGGTTGGGATAGAACTCAGCAGTGGGACATAATCAGTAATCGTAGATGAAGTTATAGAAAGATCTTGTAAGATCACGAGTTCAGACTAATCGAACCATTTCTTCTTTTCTTCTACCCATTCTATGGAAAAATAGGAAAGAGTAAATGGGGAATTAGGAAAATATTGAGGACTAGAAAGGACTCGCACAGACTGGAATTGGAGAGATGAATAAGTGGATCGTCCCCTCATTCGAATATTATCACTCTTATCGTGCGTGACTGAGGACGATGATGGTATTGATCAAGATGAGTCATCGAGGAAGGAATGGAGATCGAGGGTAGAACCAGGCAATCGATATGGAATTGAGTGATGAAAAGCACCGAGGGTCAGATGGAAGAGGATACTGATAAGGAGCTGTGATAGGAAAGAGGCTTTGAGAAGAAGGAGAGGAAAGAAACGAATCGATGGGTGAGGATTCAGAATGGCAACCAACGAGAGAAGAGAAGAGTACACAAAGAGAAGGGAGTAAGAGGAGTTGGGAAGCAGTAGAGAGAATGGGGTGGATATACTCCCCCATCAACCATTCCATCTCATCATATTGAATACAGATGTCGGGTTAAAATAACTCGTGCTCTGTTGGCAGGAGGGGAATGTTCTCCTTCCTCAGCGAATCTCCTCCGAGCTCCCCCGATTCCCCTACAAATTGGGAGAAGAGGAGTGGACTAGTCGAAATGAATAACCAATTTGCCCTATTCTGTCTCTTTTTTTCTTCAATTAATTAATTTGACGCCAGCAGGTGAAAAGAAAATGAAAAGGAGAAGTGGCTGAGAATGACAACTAGTCGGGAACCAATGCTCACTCTCCCAAGGGGATCGATAATTCACAAGAAAGTTCCCATCAAGTTAACATTCTATATAATAGCAGAGGTTATTGAAAACATTTGAGCACTCTGGTAATCAAGAACCAACGAGAGATAGAGTATTTGGCGAGTTATGGGAGAGGGCGAATAATGGTGTGCAAACGCAAAGACTCACGGGCTGAGAAGACTCCATCGACCCTCTATCGCCCGTCTCCATTCACTATTCTATTTATATATTCATTGATTGCTTTGAACGAATAACCATAGTCAGATTGTGTGCTAAATCTATCCTTGTATTGCATGACACCTCAATGAAACATTTGATCGGGGTCTCACATTTCCAATCTTAGAAAAGCAGGAAAGACTCTCTAAATAGCTATAGCGCATGTTACGTAGTTGAAACGACGTCAAGTCAAAGAAACTAGTGAACGGGAAGGAAGGGAAGGGAAGGAAGGGAAGGGAAGGAAGGGAAGGGAAGGAAGGGAGGGGAAGGAAGGGAAGGGGAAGGAAGGGAAGGGGAAGGAAGGGAAGGGGGGTGAAGGAAACGACGACGTGAGATTAACGTAATCTGCAGAGGATTGGCATGGGAAGTGGATCGGAATAGAAGAGATTGGAGGAACTTCTATGAACGGAACCAGAATGAGCAAAAATGAACGAGAGCATCTGACGAGGAGATCAAGGTAAATGAAGGCATGAATGGATGGAGAGAGGGACGAATGGGACTGACAATGACAAGAGGCAGGTTCCTTCTCTATTCAGTACTCTCCTCGATTTCTCTTCTCCGTCATTCCTCGATGATTCATCCTCCCCCTTCCTTCTTCCATCACAATGAAGACTCATCCTCTACCAATTTAATGTCACCCAGAAAAGGATTCTCAAATCGATAATGCTGACAAATGCAATATTATGTCCGGAAACGCGTTTCGCTATAGAAAACATTCTATTGGAGTGAAGAGAATGAGAAATGTGAGCAATGTATCTCCATTCCGCTTTTTGTACAATAAACCAGAGAGGAGTGGGTGGTCATGGGACGTCCAATCGAGGTATTCCAACCAGATGAAAGTGGAGAAGAAAGGGGGTGGAGGTATGACTCGTAGCCAGTTACCATTGCGAAATACTCGCGTTTGTTAGCATTTTCCAGTCCTAGACAACGAGATAGCGACGGGAGAGAAATTGGGTAACGCTCATTCATTGCTAAGCAGAATTGAGGTTATCGCTCATTCCCGGCTATTTCTGATCACTACAGAAGATGAAAAGTGTGAATGACTGACTACGAATTGAGTGAGAGTTGGTTCCAATTGATGCTGCATCTCTTCTCCTCGAATGAGGGAATCATGCCAGTGAGCATCCGAGGACAGTGCTTCCTGTGAAATTCAACCTTCTCAGACAATTAATATAAACAATTGGGAACACTTTCTCAATCGGGACTTCTCTAGTTTAGGGGGTAAGCCCATTCCTCCTACTCAGACCCCTGTGTCCCTACTCAGGTAATGGAGAACAGAAAGGGCTAGAGCTACGCAGCCTTTTGTGTATATCGCCGGCCTAAGCTGGCTTTTAGCCTAAGCGGTAAGCAACGATCGGGTCACCCCGCTTCGCGGGGAGACCCTATCGTTGCTTACAGGGCTCCCCGCTTCGCGGGTCGCCGTTATAGGGAAGGAGGTATGCGTACTGTATAGACAATGTTCTCGCCATGTAAGCAAGTTGTTTACTAGAGCGAATGAGTAGTTGTTTACAGGCGGGTAGGAAGGGAGAGGCAGGGTGCCAGAGACGCAGAGGGAAAGTGGGCGGAGCCCCCCTAAACTAGAGAAGTGCCTCTCAATCTATACAAAAAATCGAATAATTTATCATCAACCTGACACAAAAATACAAAAATATGTGTGTAAAATGTACCTGAATTGTTGTGAGGAAGTCGAGAGCTGCGGGGAAAGGAAGGAGGGGTTCAGTGACACAGACGAGACAGAGGGCGAAGGAATCGGAGAGGGAGACACGATACCCGATGTTCACTCTACAAGCAAGAAATACAAATAATTTACAAATAGGTACCAAATCAATTTTTAAATAGTAACTCACGATTCCAACTCAAGCTTGCCCGTATTGTTGTAGTGCAATCGAACTCGTTGATGAACAAGATCCCGGATCTGGAGTAAATATTTGTTACAATCTAAATTTTGAAACAAAAAGTAGTCAGTTAGGTCAATAGTTGATTGTAGTAAATAGATAATATCAAAGTAATGGTAAATTTAATTCCGAGTCTATTGTATATTCTATGGAAATAAGAGTGCATCCAGTAATGAACGATCCAGTGTTTATTGTAAATTTCTAATCAAAAGAATTTCGTCGAATAAGATCACACTTACTTGATCTTCTGAGGGCAAGAATGGAGAAGGAGCTGCAGTGGAAGAAGTGGATGGAAGGGGAAGAGGGCGGGAACAGGCAATGACTCGAGGACCATCCACATCCACTCGAAGCACGAAGATTGATAGAACTCGAGACATCTGCAGTAATTGAGTATAACGAAGTCATTGTCAAATGATCAGCCACAAGAATCACGGATAAAATTTGCGAAAATAACGAATAAATAATCAGATTTTAATTAGGAAAACTGCAGGCAACATATTTTTTTAAAAAACGAACAGATTTCCATGCAACAGTCAATAAGCTCAATCGTACAGTATACCTAAACAAGAGCGGCAACTTAAATCTTTATTATATTATTTGCAGAAATCGTTTTTTGCCAATAGCATGTAACATGCTGCATGTTCAAAAAATGTATTCCGTACTACACATACAGTATTCATAAAATCTTCATCGTAAAAAGCTGGCTAGCAGATAATTATGTTGAACCCTTAAATTGTGCACTGGTGATAAATGAACAACTGTTGGAGCATGCTGTGCAAAGGGAAAGATACGCAGTCAAAATATCGTGTTGGACATCACGAGTCTCCTCTTTCAATCCTCTTCACTTTAATCTGATTACCTATTGCTCTTTTATAAATGTCAACCTTACTTCCTACAACAAATGACATCGCATATTCATCTATGTTATGGGAATAAATCATACAATTGGGAGCGGATGTGATGAAGAAGAGAGAGAGAGAAAGGGATGTGATTCGTTCAAGAAACGGGAAGTTTACTCAGAGCCGTATCAGCTTGCACATCGATTGTGCAACAGGAGAAGTGGAGACTGTGTGAGCCCTTTGAGTCTCAGCCAAGTAATCCCCACCCCGCAATCACCACTAGGAAGCACTTCGGGGCGAGTCGTAAAGGCAAGAGCGAGCGATACTAATGTGAGAGAATGAGAGAGAATGCTCCGAAGGTACGTCTAGATGGATTCAAACCATTCATTCTAAGTTCTGACGATTGGAATTGGCATTTGAATGGCGTTTATTCAGCACTGATTCACGAATTTCGCAGTGTTGAGCACGATACACGAATGGAAATGAGAAGAAGTAACCAATGAGAGAAGAATGAAAAAGTGTGAAAGCTGCGTCTCATGCGATCTTTTTTTTGATTGTGTTTTTTTGCATCGATCGAGTGATCGACTATTTACAGAAATGACATTTGTACATCTTCACTAGAGTGAAAGGGGGATTAGCATAGGTAACAATAAGAGGGAGAAGGGAGGTAGCATGAACCGTAGTGAGAACTGAGTGGGGATGTCAACTAGAAGAAGGGAATTAGCCGGATTGATCGAAGACAACGACGTGTTCAGGAATTGAGAGGAATTCCCTCTTTTGATTAGAATGCTACACTATAGCAGAAAAGCAATACTCGATTGATGAATATATTGAAACGGGATTGAAGGAGGGAAGGGACTATTAGAATCTAGACTGAGACCATTCGAATGTAGAGGGGGTTACAAGAGTGAATATCCCGAATTGTTGAAGGAACCAAGAGGAAAATAAGCGACAAAAGAGAAAAAGCACTGACGATTGAGGAAGGAAATGAGGGTACACGGTAAGGGGAGGGAGAAGGGAGGTAATCGATCCATCGAGAGGACTTGATATTGGAAGAGGAAACGGAAGAGGGGGATTGTACATGGGGAGAAGGGAGAGGAATCCCTCAATAGATTGAAACTGATGGAGATAAGAAGGAAGATAAGAATGAAGATGAGGTTGTACTCCTTCAGAAGAACGAGAGGGGAGGGAGGTAGTGGATCGATCTAGTGAAGAGGGAAGAAAAATCAATCGATGATCACGCACGGATCAATCGATATTTAATAACAACTCGAGAGAATAACCATAAATTGGCATACCTATATACGCTGTATACAAAAAAGAAAGAAAGCTTTGGAAATCTACGAGGATTCCATTAGGAGGCAGATCTAAAGAGAGCATGGGCCAAGGTCCATCTGAGGGGGGAGGGATGGAGTGGCGATCTGCTTAACAATATCGAATGCTGATTGAGGAGGGGATGAAGAGAGGGAAGGGAGAGATGGGGGAAGTCTCTCAGATGAAGAGGGTGTCCTTCATCAACTTCTTCATCGTGGATAGGGTCCCCGAAGTCTGAGAACCTGGAGAGAGGGAGATTATCGAGGGAATTCCCACTTCTCGCCTTTCCAAATTTAGTTGAAAATTCTCATTGCGTCGCGAGGATAGAAATATGTTATGATAGATTCCTTCATGGCCTAATTTGAATGAGAAGTGGAAGGGGAACACTCCTTACTCGGTCCCTTGTTCCTGATTATTGTGAAGAGATAGGGTTGCACGTCAGAGAACTGCTCATCGAAGACATCCGCGATCTGGAACCATCGATTATTTGGATGCTACCGTAAGCTCACTTCTTTCTTCGTGGGCATCTTCGGCAAGTACTGGGGTTTGTTGATGCACGAGCAGAGGGAGAGGATGATGTCTGAGACTGCCTCTGCTGCAGACTCACGAAGGGACGACAACTCATCTGCAGAGAGAGACCAACTGAGACAAGAGAACACCCTCTGGCACATCTATGAGAAACTTCCTTTCTAATTCTTCTCTATATTCTCTTCAGAAGGAAGTATTGTCTGACCGTGAGGACGGACGTTGACGACGAGATTGACATTCCACCTCTCCCAGGGGACATTCTCTTCCCCCTCGGAAGCAATCAGAGGCAACCACGACGATTTGCGACGACGATGGAAGAACTCCATGCTGATCTGGATGGGAAGACTCGTTCCCCTCTCTCCCTCCTTCTCTCACTTGTGTCTGGACGGGATTGTTCCTCCCCTTGGCATTCCTCTCGACCTCTTGATGGAATGCCCTCACATCTTCATCCACTCTCATCGCCAATTCGTCTGAATTCACTCGCACCTGCAATGGAATCGAATGACCTCTTCCCTCTTCTCATCAACAATCGTTTCCTCACTCTTCTATCTCTTCTTGAATCGGTGTCTATACTATCCGATTGTCCCCTTCCCTTCTTACTATCGAGTGCATTCCTTCTTTCCATCTGTTCCCCCGATGAATTGTCCTTTCCTTCCCCTACTTATCACACATTTCATAATCCGATGGAGACACCCTCCAAGTGCAGTCTACTGCAGATCATTTCCCCATGCACTTCGTACGTTTACAATTCCATTTGCCCCACTCGAATAAACGAGGATGGACTAATCTCAATTTGATCAGTTATCTTCTGCTCTCTCTTGCATTCACAGTTGAATGCCTCCTCCTCCTCTCCTCCCTACTTTCTCCATCCTTTTTACTCCGGGGGAAAGGGGGAGAAAACTGCTCGTTTACGCTCTCCAATGTCTCCACTCTAAACAATTCATTATATCGCCGCCATGGAGAATTGCTTCGACTATCGTACTCGATGGGAATCTCTCCATCCCCTCAAATCCATCTCATTCTTCCCCATTCCTCTGCCAGATACACTAGAGGACACAGAAGATGCTAAGAGGAAGAATTGAGAACAGAAGTCCTCCTCCTCTTCCTGCCAAGTGCATTCTTTGATACCCTCAACCGCTCCTATCTTTCCCTATCCTACAGTATCCTTTCGGCCCTCCCTGTGTCACCTGAGTGTTCAGTCTTCCTAGACAAAGAAGGGAGAAAGGAAGTCTCATCCGTCGTGAGAAAGAGAGAGACCTGAGATCGAGACGGAGTGGGAAGAGTGCAAGGGGGAGGAGGGAGACACGAGGGGAGAAGGAGGGGCACGTGAATGAAAGACTCCCTTCACGAGATGGACAACCACTCAATCCAGGAGATCACACTATACGAAACCCCACTTCAGAGGCTTCTTTCACTTCATCTCAATTGGCAGTGACACCCAATCATCACCATATTCTATTTTTCGTTACTCGCTTTCTAATTAAGCCCTTCTGTCACTTCTGTGATGTAATGGAGTGGGAAGACTCCCATTGACCTCCCCTGACCCCTCCCCTCTCCCCCCTCCTCTCCCCTCACAAATAGTGAGCTTGCCAATGGCCTTCTTGTCCATTCACCTTTCCACTGATATCCCTCTCTCCTCACCACAAACAACCACTCCATAACAGATTCCGTCAACAAGAAAGGAGAGGATAGATAGCGAGAGGATGGAGAAGGGGGATAGCCGTGTCCGTACCTGCCTCCTGTCCCTCTGAACCCCCTCCCCTCCCCTCCCCTCCCCCCCCCCTCCTCTATCTCTCTTCGTCTCGACTAAACGAGGATTCATAATCCTGTTGTATCTGCTCCTTCGTGCAATAAAGAGCGAGTTGGATATAGAGAGGGCATAGTAATTCTTCTTCTCCAAAAGACCAGTCGATGCTCCTCTCCCATTCAGTCTCTCTCTACACTACAGTTATTCCATCGAGAGAACGAGCACGTAATCCAGTGCATGTGATCACTCTCCTAGTTCACTCTACTCTTCTCTGCCATCACGAGTCGATCTCTGATCTCTCTCTCTCTCTCTCTCTCTCTCTCTCTCTCTCTCTCTGCTTCTCCTTGCAGAGGAATGATCGACTGAGTGCACACTCGATCACATGTCCCTCTCCTTTGATCATTCTCCTCTCCCCATCATCTTCCTAATGTCCATAGTCTCCTTCTCTCTTGGGTGTAACAATCGGAAGTGAAGAATGGTACTGTCGAAGAGATGAACACAAGTAGAGATCACTCACTCACTCATTCATCTCACTCCATACACCCTAAACCCTCCCTCTCTCTCTCTTAGCTGGTTCCTCTCTCATCGTATTCTCTTCTCTCTTCATCAATCAATCGATATTCATCATCATCTGCTTCTTTCTCTTCTCCCAGGTGCAGATGCTCTTCCCAATTCCAAGGGACGCACACGAAATTGACTCGTAACGATCAGCTGACTCTTTCTCTCTCCCCTCCCTCTCCCCTCCCTCTCCTCATCCACCCTCTTCCTCGTACCCTCTGGTCTCCCTGCATCCCTTTCTCCTATCCCTCAGACAAGGTCAATTAGTAGTACCAATTAACAAATACGCAGAAGAAGGTCGGGACTGAGGAAGGAAGGAAGTCATCGTGGTGAACAGGGGAAGAGTAGATCAACTCACATAGCACAGATCGATGAATTCGCACTCGACCTCCTTTATCCCCAGTGAACCGAGTTGGAAGTTGGTCTCCGTCTTGTAGTGGAACTGAAGGGGGTTCAGATGGAGGGAGTTGGGGGGGGGGGGGGGTGGACGGACCTTAGCTGTGCTTCTGTGCAGGAGGAGTGAATGGAAGATACACGTAATCGCATCGGGAACTTGTCTTATATCGAGATTCTGCAAACTCGTCGTCTCAGATGGGACGAAGTTGAAGAGACGTTGCGAAACTCACCAAATTAAAATCTTTTAATCGTGCATTCATATAAAAAGCGGGCGGAGCGGGCGAACTCCTGAAATAAAGAAGAAAAGTAGAGATTGTAGTGATCGAACGATTTCCAATGGACAGAATGACCAGTTCTTTCGTAGAAATTCGATTAAGTCAAGGAAAGAAAGAGAACGAGGAAGAAGATGAGAGTAGAGGAGAAGGAAGAGAATTACAGTGATAAGATGGAATATGACACAAGGTTGTGAAATGAATGGAGAGGATGAAATAAGGGTAGGGAGACTCTGGAAGTCAGTAGGGGGTTGAGATGGATGGGAGGGATGGCGAGCGTGACAGAGAAGGAAGAGTGAAGACAGAGACAGAGAGGAGGCGAGAGACGCGATGAGAAGAGCACGAGAGAGCATCGATGTGACTGCCCCATCCAACGAATATCTTAGTCCGCGTGACCGGAGACTTCCAATCACCACCCCCCCCCCCCTCCCCCCCCCCTTCTTCCCTGCCATAGGGGATGGAAGAAGAAATGAGATGGCATCGAGAGTGACGATTGTAAGCTTATCAGTCTGTCTGCACCAGATCAGACAGAATGATAAATGAGGAAATCAACATCCGTCCAGATCACTTCCCATCAGGACATCTCCGGAGTAGCAGGAAGTGCGTCCTCTACTGCAGTATCTTTCCACTCCACTGTACGGACAGTCGAAACCGTGCTAAAGTCTAACGCGCGCTCGTTATAACACCCCGTTGATAAGATACGGGCAGAATACTGTGGTCACCTGTTCTTCTCGATCGATAATAAAAAGTGAACGATCTCTGAAGGAGAGAAGGAAAGAGTACGAAGAGTGTTATTGTATTGAAGAACAACATGGTAGACTAGTGAGTGATCGTACTAGGAAGAAGGAGAAGAAGGAAAGGAAGAAAGGAGAAGAAGGAAAGGAAGAAAGGAGAAGAAGGAAAGGAAGAAGAAGAGAACGAAATGAAAACGAGAAACTCAAAGGAACGCCATTGTTGAAGTTGCGAAGAAAAGCGCGCACTCTCGTTTTTATCGACCCAATCGATTGTCTTGAATTCGAAGACGAATTGCTATTGAACAAACCGATCGATAACGATCAATTCATCCATGCTATATATTTTTTTCAAAATTTTCGAAAGGATATTTTCATCATTTTTGTGAATCACCCAATCGCTTTTATGCCCCATAGTCACCTTCCCTATTTATCAACTCCGGCGCTTTACGACTGTTGAATATGAGTGAGAGCGTAGTCTGGAGACAAGAGTGCCCGAATGTCTCGTGAGGGATCTGGAGAGGGAAGAGTGATTGGAAGAGAGAGAAGAAGAGGAGAGAGGAGAGGAGGAAGGGAGAATTCACGTGATCCATTGAGAAGAGAAACGAATGGCAAGCAGAGAAGGGAAGGAGAGGGGCAAAGTGTAGACTTGTTCCCCCTCTCTTTTACTCGCACTGAAAGTAGACGAGAAAGGAGCGAGAATGATCAGTGTGCTCACTGAAACTCGTGAGAAACTATTACGAGAACTGGAGAGACTGCATTGAATGGAGAAGAGAGGAGAGATCATCTGATTGAGAGAGAGAGGAAATTGACTGAGGAATCACAAGATGATCTCTGCAGAATTATTTTGTACAGTGGCAAATCAAGTGATCACGTAACCTCCAAAAGAGAGAAGAAGTGCGAATGGCATTGAGGGATTAGAGAGGGACACCATTCATTGATTAGCTTCCATGAGGAACTGCCTTATCCTCGCTCTTCTGCCTTCGCTTCTACTCTCCAGACAGTTCATCTTCCCCCAGGGATACTTCGACACCAAGAATCTACAGCCATTCGAGGTGAGAATTCAGTGATGGTGAATGGATGAAGGGGGGGGGGGGTCAATGGGAGAAGAAGCGAATCAGGCAATCTACCTCAATCTACTGGCTCAGTCAAATATGGAGAACGGAGGGATCAGTCTGGAGGAATTGGCGGAGTTGAGTGATCGGAGAGAACGAGTCAGTTTGTACACTACTCTCTCACTCTTACGTCATCCATAGCAGATTGCATCTCGAGATAAGAAGCAGTGAGAATGAGTAGAGAGAGAGGGGGGGGGGGGGGGGGAGGGGGGAGGGGGGGAGGGGGGGGGGGAGGGTGAAAGGTGCCCTCGTGTTTTCTCGTGACGCTTTGAGAAGTGAAAGAGAAGAACTAAGAGAGTCGATCGGATTTCAGTTCTAGTCTCTATTCGATCAATCACAATAATCACTCTCACCATAATGATGCAATCTCAGATCACATGGGAAGAACATCTCGCCACTTCCACTCTCATTCCACCTACAGTACCCAGAGAGAGTAGTACGGTAGATATTGTGAAGGAGAAGAGTGGACACATCGAAGAGAACTTCCACAAACGAGGTACGGTAATCTTTATCTTTTATCGATCCAACAGTTTATCTCAGAGCACGATTCTCCTGTGGATGATAATCCGTTCGAGGAGATCTCAACGAGAGCTCCTCCAGGTGCATGGGCGAGAGGAGGATGGAATCCCCCCTCCCCTCCCATTCATTCCCCTCCCCGCCACAATCTACAACCTGCAGCGAAGACAAGGAAAAGCACGAAAAGCGTTAACCAACCCCTCACTAACGATCAAATAGTCAAAAGACGACGATGGATCGATGATGCCAGATCGGCTACCGTAGTCAACGATGCAACTACCATATCCTCTTCCCCGAGAGCTCACAAATTGCGTCCAAACAATCCTTTCGCCCTAATAGATATATCAAAACCTACGATTCTGAGATTGCCCGTTCCTCACGAGATATGAATAAACGTGTTGTTCCACTTTATTTGTCACGAGCTGGTACGCAAATTCGAATGTAAATGAATAAAGGAACGAATCCCTCGCATCCTCTCTCTTCATTCATTCCCATTACTTTTTCTCATGTGAGATGGTCGATTCCTATTCTGTAATCTCTGAAGATATGCCATCTGATATCCCGAGTGAGTTCTTCTCTCTTTCCTTCCTTCATCTCTCTCTTCAGATTATCCCTATTCTGATTCCTTCAAGCGATCTCCTCCTCTCCAAATGGGAATCGCTGATTCTTCATCCGAAGACCAGCCCTCTCTTCCCCCAGTCAAGTCACATCCTCCTAAAGATACCAAGTCTGCTACTGCAAATAAGGAACCAGTGAAACCACCTGAACAACCCAAGGTAGTTGAACCCGCCAAGCCAGCTGAACCAGTAGCAGTACCTCCCAAGGTAAAGGAGAAACCAGTGGTGACCGACCAAGTGAAGGAGCCTCCCCCGAAAGAAGGACCCAAACATGAACCAATCCCTAAGGAACCCGAGACACCACTCGTTAAACCCGTTGACGATCCATCTCCGATCCCTCCCGAACCCAAAACCGAACAAAAACCTGAACCTAAACCAGAAACCAAGTCCGAGCCGCCTCCAGAACCCAAGACCGAACCTAATGCCGAAATCAAGCCCGAAATCAAGCCCGAGACGCCTCCAGAACCCAAGACCGAACCCAATGCCGAACCCAAGCCCGAAATTAAGCCCGAAACCAAGCCCGAGACGCCTCCAGAACCCAAGACCGAACCCAAGCCTGAACCAGCCAAACCCGATGTGAATCCTGCTCCGACTCAATCTCCAGTCAAAGAGGAGAATGATAGCTCTCCAGTGATAGTGGACAAGCCTACTGCCCCTCCCACATCCAAATCGGATGATCTGAGAAGGACACTGACGGATGCGATAAGTGAGCGATTGACTACTCCGTCGAATGAGATACCCCCTCCCATCGTTCCCAATCCCCCTCACATCGGGAGTGCAACCACTTGGAGTTCAAAGATGATGGAGACAACTTCGATGGCGAGTGTAAGTGATCCCTATCCTCCCCTGAATTCTCTTCCCTTGAGAGTGCACGAGAGGAAGAGTCTTCCTCTTCTTCCGCCATCATCGCCATCGTATTGACCATACTCGTACTCATCGTCATTGGAATCGTCGTCTTGTGAGTGGTGTGGAGGGGAGGGATACGGTAATCACACCAATGCAGTTTCGTGTGCAAGAGGTACCGCAAGAAGAAGGGCAAGGGTAAGGGAGGCAAGGGGAAGAAGGTGAGAGAGAAAGGAGAGATCAAAGATCAGAGGAGGTTTCAGATGAAGCAGACGAATGTGAAAGTGACGAAGAAGAAGCCAGAGGATGGAGTGAGTAAGGCATCCACTGCCAAGTCGATGAGTGATATGAAGAAGGAGACGAAGACGAACAAGGCTAAGACTACCGAGAAATCGAAGGTACACCGAGTACGGTAGACTACAGTACTCTCTCCCTTTGCAGACTCGTTCTTCCTCCTCTCGTTCTACTGCGAGTGGTCGTCCAGGAGTATCCTCTCTCGCCCCTCCTTCATCCTCTCAACCTCCCTCCTTCTCTCACGACACAGAATCGGCCTCTTCCCCTGCTCAGATCGAGCCTGAGCAGTCCATCTTCGTCTGTTACGGTAACCAGTGGAGACAGGTATACTGTATTCTCCTTGCATTGATTGACTCCGCCCCCTTCAGGTCCAACGACTCGACTCCGATTTCTCGTTCAGCATTGAATCTCCGTAAAGCGTTTATTCGTGTTTCTGGTAATATAAAGAATTTTCGCGAAACTGCGAAAGGAAATGTGTCTACAACTGAGTACTGCACTGAGAAGGAAGAGAGTTGCATAGGAATGACGAAAGGAGGAATCTATCCAAGTCTAGACGGGAAAGCAACAGTGGGACAATATTAGTGGCAAGAATAAAGCAGGACTAAATATAGATGGACTAGAGGGTACTGTATCGAGTATCGATTGATTCAGGTGAAGAAGTAATCAGCTATAGATATTTCATTGCCTAGTCTAGTAACATGCAGACCTGTCTGAGGAATGATTGCCGTGTACTAACAAGTGAATGAGAGATAGGGTACTCGATGGGTCCAAGTGGAGGGATGGAATTGCATCTTCCATCCAAGGAGAGGAAGGACTGAGAAATCAGATGAGAAGGTGGACTCAGCCGATCGAATGGGATCTTGATGGAGGGAGACTATTCCATCGCACTCTTCTGACCATCCGTCCTCCTGAAGGAGAGAATCACTCTAGAGACCATTCCCCTAGACAGAGACATACATTCGTGCACTTGACAATGCATCCTACTCGACTTCCATGATGAAGGAAGGAGACACGGGCAGATACTCCCTCAGGGTGCAACTGAGAAGATCAAAGATCAATTTATGATTAGGCAGGAATAAATGGTGGGTAGAGCTCACCTCAGGATTGGGTACTCTCACGAATAGAATGGATGGATCAACGGGAGAAGTTGCAGCTGCTACAGGGGATCTCCAGGAATGAAGACCAGAGAGAGAGGATGACTCCACCTAGATACATTCCATTCCTTCCCTCCCTTCTTCTCTCCTCTCACCTCTAGATCATCCATGTCATTCCTACTGAGTGCCACTCGAATAAAGACTTCTTCCTCTGAATTCCTCGGTGGTTTCTCGGAATTGGCGATCGACCAGATCATCCCAGACGTTATCATCTCAACTATTACATTACAATTCGGTCGAGCCACGATGCAGTGTACAAGAGAAGAACCAGGAGTGAATCGTGTCATTGTCAACTAACTTTTCTGGAGCACGCGAAGACGAGATAAGGAGGAGTGACTGAGATGAGACGAGGATGAACCTGCAGAGAGAGATCAAGGATAAATCATTGGAGAGTTGATTAAGAGAATGGATCTGACCGACAGATCAGCATCGAGGAATCTCCTGGAGGAGGGATCGTGAGTGAATGAGAGAGGAGAAGAATGGGCGAGAGACGGAGAGAGAGTTAGAATCCCCTCGCACACCTGCAGGGGAAACAACGAGAGGATTGGAAGTGAGTTGTCAGCCAATCACCCACATGATGTCTCTCTACAGTGGAGTTGTAGCACTGTGGCTGGCAGTATCTCCCGTAGGCATCTCTAGCTGTCACTGAGATATTCAATCGATCGTCTCCATGCACCTTCGGAAGAGGAACGTACACCATTCCCTGCAAATGAATACGGTAAAAATTGGCCGATGATAAATCGATAGAATATCCTCACGGGAAGCTCTGGATACTCCAGGGTGTGATTCATATACACAGTAGTCTTCGAACCATCTCCGTAGTCTACAGTAACCGATGCGAGGCTGTCTCTAATACCCATTCCGTCCTGCGAAGAATTTCAAATTTTAAATATTTCAAAATATATTTCAAAGTATTTGATTCTCTTACTTCATCAATGAGGAGTGTCTTCGTCCATACAACTCCTCTTGCCAGTCTGGATGCACTCTGTCTCGTCGATTCCTCTTCTGAAGTCGACGGGTTCTTCTGGAGTCTCTTGGCCAATTCAACTCGAGGAGGAAGACGACACGACCCCTGAAATCAATGGATGCACTCTGATGGGAGAGTAGATCAGAAGACCATTTCATCTTCTCTCCCTACCTTAATGCATGTACTCTTGTAGCAGATGGCGGATCCCTCGAATCCCGTGCAGTTTCCTCCCAGGACCACCTTCGACCTACAATCTTCTCGTCTACCGTATTCCATCGATTGATTACTATACCTGCACACCCATTCTTTCTCATCGCAGAAGAGATAAGTTGAGTCACATGTCGGTCTATCGGAAGAACAGTGACGAATTGGCTCGTATTCGTACCTGAGAGATCATTATTTTGTACGATAAATAGAAAAATATTTATATGTAGATCGTTCCTTCTCTGCAGATATCCTTACCATTCATCAGTGTATCGATTGGATAGCCCGTCTCTATTCGTGATCCCGAATGGCTTCATCTGAGCATCCAACTCTTGCAGTTTAGAACACGTTTTCTGAAATAGTTTCAAATCCTCACACCTCCCCCCTAGGACTAAAAAGGAGTGAACTCGAACCTTGGCGTATTCGTTCTCCCTCTGATCCCGAGATTGCTGTTTCTGACGGAATCTGCAGAGATCAAAGATCACTATTCACATTTCGAAGTCTTGTTTCGCTCTAATCACAGGATGGTAGCATTCAGTCGGGAACAGTCTTTCTACAAATAATTGGAAAGTACCTCTCCCAGAGATAGTCGACGAATGCATGGTGCATGTAGAAGGAGGGATCATTGGGGGAGACTCGAATGACGAACATGAATCCCCCCACCCACACGTGAGAGAGACCATGCATCGACTCGAACGTCTAGGGATACCAATATCAATCAACTCTATTTCAGTACAACAATGATAATCCTGCATGTCAGCAACTTAAACATACTATATAATTATTGGCCATCCCACCTTGTCATGGCAGAAAGTGAGGTCGGAGTAGTTTGCTCTGCTCTCGACCCATTGGATGTCCCGTGGAGAGAGCAGTCGATCATTCGGACGACCTCCTGTCGATCTCAAGAGAACTCTATCATCAACTACTCTGCTCACTCACTCTAATCTATTCAATTTTGGTGAAACCGTTTCAGCATTTTTTCGCAAATTCTACGAAAGAACCTACTTGGTCCATTACTTCTAATCTACGAAGAGAGAGAGTGGCATTGCCCAGATTGATAGTGAGTAACTCAAGTAGAGGGTGTGGTCGGATGAAGGGGAACGGTGAATGAGGAGGAAGAGGAGGGGAAGGGGATGGAAGGATGAGCTATCACTGGATGAACGAGGATTGATCGAATGGGTGAAAGGTCAGAGAGATGAGTGCTAAAAGAGACTAGTGGAAGAAGGGAGAGGAAGGATGAATCGATAGAGAGGAATAATCACCGATAGAGTCTCTTCACGGGCACTTCACTCAATGGCATCAACACATTCGTCTCCCAGTCCTGAAACTCTCCTCCTTCCTCCATCACTTCCTCCTCCCCTCCCTCCCTCATTCCCACCTTGAATGGTCCGGTCTTCACGTATCCATTTCCATTGCCGAGTAATTCATCCGACCACAACACTGAATCCGCAGGTCGAGGCAGACCTGAGAAGGGGGAGGAATTGCACTTTCACTCAATAATCAATCGTGTTCCGAGCAGCAGTGTGAATGTCCTTTGTTAATCCCTTTCTTACCCTGATCGAGGGTGGAATCCCAGTAAGGGAGGAAGGCCATTGGTCGTTCCTTCTGCAGGGCTATCTCGAACTGACGGAGGAATTCCCGATGCCAGGGGAGGAAAGCAGGACCCCAATGAGCACCTGCAGAGATTGCCACTAGTCATGAATGCTTGTCATCTGCCGTTCCCTTTTCGATCAATACTCGATCAACAGCTCAGTACGATTTTATGATTCCACTAACCGGGGGCGCTGTCCGGGTAGTGTACGAGAGTGTGTAGATCCCAAGCAGTGATGTTGTCCACCTGAATTGATCTTTGATCTCTGCATCCTTCTCTTCCCTCTGTACCTCCGTATCCTTGAGGACGTTCATGGCTTCGAATACAGCTCTTCTCTCCTCTTTATTCATCATTCTCACTTCTCGTCTAATCGTCTTCCTTGCAGCCCTTTTCTACAACCTTGATGATTACGGTAGTCTCTCCTTGATTGATCTCCTCCTTCCTCCTCACCGGTCTCCTCACTCCATCCCTCACACAATTCTCCCTCGTGCACTTCTCGATGGCTTTCAGATAGGCAGCTTGCTTCCCTGTAATTCCCCTTCTCTCCTTCTCGAATGGGCCTCGATTGATAGTGAAAGTAAGGGGAACGGGAGGATAGCGTGCTTCCCATCCCTCTCCACTCACTCGTCGGCTTCTCTCCCATCTCAATGGATACTCGTGCTTCTCTCTCCTCCATCCACATCTTCCTGTGATGACACACCATGTCAAGCTGTTGCGATGAGAAGAAGTCCGATTGAGAAGGCAATGAATCACAATCGATCGATGTATCTTAGCATGGAGTACTGTATTGATCCGGTATCGATAACTGACTCACCATCGTGGGTACTGTGGATAGAGGAAAGAGCCGAGGGTAGGAAGAGATAGATACTCAATACTCGTTGAAAGATCATTGTAGAAGGAGCATTCCCTTGCTGCTAAGATAGAGGGAGGGCTAACGAGAGAGTGACTAGAGGAAGACGGAAAAGGAAAGGCTAAGGGCGGGGTCTCACTCTATTCCAGCGTTCTCCCCTATCACTCACTTACCTCTTACAAAAACAGTAGTGGCCTACCCCTCTGACTCATTCGTGTTCCTCCTTTCTCTTGTCAACTAACCATTCAGAACACAAGTTATGTATACTTAGTTTGCTTTATCAACGGGAGAGAAGAGAGAATTCACGGGAGGCCATTCAACAACAGATCAAGAAGAAAGGCGACAACAATCAACATTGGCTAACAGGAAAAGAATCAATCACATCTAATACAGATAAAATATAAAGATAAACTTTGTATTCCGAAATTTTCGATAACAACGAAAACATAACATAGTGATAATCTTATTTCTGGAGTGCCATTTGCTCGTAGAACCATGGTTTTCCCCCATTCTCCTTCCTCGCTGTCAGAATCTCGCATCCGTTGTCAGTGACCAGCAGAGTCTGCTCGAATTGCGCCGATCGCTTCCCGTCAGACTGAAAAAAATTATGTTGTGCACCAGTTTTTTTCCAGTTTGATATTAACACACAATCATAATCTGAGTACACAGGTATATCATAACTGAGTATAGATTCAATAAAAAGTGGCAATCTGTCTCGTTCTCTTAACAAGTACTGACATCATAAGCTCTATCTATCACTTTCCCCTTCACACACAATAATGCCCACACGACCAGTTTCTTGAAACGATTTAACGATTTCGACCTTTCATCGTCGTTCGTTCCTTATCGACTCGGCCATTCAGCTGACTCATTCATCCATTACCCAACTAGCCACTCAAGCCATTCCTTTCCCCTCCTCGTCTGTCCTTTCCCCCTTCTCACACTTTTGATCATCCTCGTTCAGAACAAATCATTCCAAGGGCTATGGGGGACTAGTCTACCAAAAAGAATTACCCCCAACAACGAATAATTCCATTTGTATCTCCAAGAAGTAAACTGACGGTGGTGGCAGTCCAGTCATCCGGCCATCTGTCATCCGAGTGCACTCCCACATTGATCATCGGTTCGATGGTGAACGAGTTGCCAGCCTGCATCACTCCAGGAGTCGAGTTCCCTGAATGGACAACCACCTTTTCCCCCCATTACGTACTATCACGAGCAGACAAAGGAGTCATCTCGCTTCTTCTCTTCCTCCCACGTGTTCTCACCTAATCGCAACAACTACTTATCGACTCTTCTCTCTTCTGTCCACCAACAACTCGATTGAGTTTTTGTGAAAGAGCGAGAGAAATTTGTGAATAGCCTCTATCTTATGTTAGAACGAGCGCGAAAGGAACGAGGAACCACCCGCAGTGAGATAAAAGAACATTCTTGGAAGTTGTGCCTATCCCGTAATCTTGTTCTTCACGAATCCCCCCCCCCCATCTAAATACAAACCTGCATAGTGAGGAATGTTGGGAGCAGTGTGGAAGAGCCTCAAAATATTAATTTATTCTTAGATTTTGAAACACACAGTAAAGGCCAAAATGGACTTCTAAACTATTACGCTTCTTCTTGTATTTCATTGCTTCTCTCCGTGAGATTGATCTACCAAGATCCCGATCTGAATCGGGCGAACGAACACACCTCTCACTCTCACTTTCAGATCACTCACAAAAAGACAAGTTTGTGTCTCATTCCCTTCCTGCCACTATCCATAAGCTAAACGTGGCATTTACTCAGATTTATAGAGGGGACGATCGGGAGTAATGAAATATTTCGTCATTACTCCAATTATGCAATTTACTCATTCATTTCCATTCTTTCTACGGTATTTTATGGAGATAATAAAATTTGTGATTGTTTAGAATGAGATTGTATAATATTTGGAAAAACAAGAATGGAGATCTTATCCCCTACCTGTGGATTCCGTGTCCAGTAAACGTCTTGACGACTGAGAATCCGTTCGCATTTGCGTGCTTCTGGATCACATTTCCGATCTCACGGAATTTGACGCCCGGTCGAACTGAGAATGTGGTTTGGAGAGCTCATTTTGTTAACAATATCGAATGCGCGTTCAGTGTGATTGAAAGACTTACCGATAGCAATGGCCTTCTCGAGACATTCATAGGTGACACGAGTCAAGTCCTGACTCTGCTTGTCCACCTAAAACAAAAATGCAATAAAATTCACAATATAATAACACTAGAATAATTTTCGGAGTCGCGCAGTTTAAGTGAGCCAATCAAATCACAACATCAGCTCCTAAATATTTCACAACCTCAAACGTAAAAATATGCGACCTTTTATATAGGTGTGAAACTATACATTCAGTGTTCAAAATGAGCATACCTTAGTTCCGGTGAAGAAAGTCTCGTTGAGATCGCCGTGGAATCCGCGATGGAAGACAGTGACATCCACTAAATCATGCATGATTGTTAGTACTCTCCTTTGTGATGAGAGAAGGATATATTGGTTGTTACCGTACCATTGCACAGATCTCCATCCTCCAGTTTCCTCATATCGGGAATTCCATGGCAAATAACCTCGTTGACTGAGGTGCAGCAACTCTTGGGGAATTTGTAATACCTGTAAATCGTTCCATAAATTTGGGATTCGAAATGCAGTGAGAAAGCGAGCTCACCCAAGAGGAGAGGGGTAGCAATCTCTTTCGATGGCTGCTTCGTGGACTACTCTGTCTATCTCATCAGTGGTCACTCCAGGGGCGATTGCACGGGCTGCCTCGTCCAGACACTGAGGGCATAAAGTGTGGTACATCCAGGGGAATTATTATCCGCAGAAAATTATAGGGAAAATGGGCAAATTTGATGTGATCTTACCTCTCTACCCAGCTTGCAAGCTACTTTGAGCCCCTCCTTTTCTTCGTCAGTTAGAACCTATAAAAGAGTTGTATACATATCGCACGAGGATCGGGAAAATGCACCTTAACGATTCTGTTGTTTCTAGCCTGCTGTTCACCGAAGGAGACTCCCTCAGGATGAAGAGCATAATCGGGACGGGCAATGGAATCAGGCACTGCACGACGAGGAGATTGACGATGGGGACGAATCGAACCAGAGAACTCAACCAGAGGACAGTTTAAACCTCAAGAAAATATCCTTACCTTGAAATACGGCCAGGGATTGTACTCCTGATCAGGGTCAATATGGAGTGTTTTGTGAATATTCCAGTTGTCCTTGAAGCAAACCTGAAAAAGACATATTGAGATCAGTGACGAGGCCTGTATTACCGAATATGAGATGGAAAGAGAAATATCAACTATGTAGTTGTTCGAATCCACAATGAGTGCACGTAGAGAAGTATCTAGAAGACGTACCTGATTACAGAAGAAGGCATCTGGGAGTTTCATTTTAATGCAAGTCGGGCATCTCAGCTTGGCTGGCTGGGAGCAGTCAATGCCTTGGCAGAGCCTTCCTTCCATTCCAGAAGCCATTTTCTGCAAGGAGGGAAAATGTTTAGAGCGCAAGAAAGACATAAAAACAAAAATAAAATTTTTTATAAAAAAATATTAAAAAGTCTTCGAAATCGTGAGATAAAGGAAAGTCAGAAAACACTGTAACTACTCTCAATTTGACATCATGAATTGAGTTTAAAAGCAAGCTTTCTCGACCAACGTCGATCGCTTTTTTTCGTTAATTTTGTATCTTAATATGGTTTATTACCACTCTCTTAGATCATAAATGACTGCCGCAATGATTTAGTGCCCGATTCTAATTTTTTTGCTATAATTTACCCTCTAACTGCAATTCCGCTGTAATTTTGGGACTGATTTTCGGAGTTGCCCTCTTGTATAGTGAATATGTTAAGTCTCCGGTTGCGCAATCGATCATTATTAGTAACGGGGAAACTGCACTCGTCTCGCTCTTCCATTCCCGAGAGAAGGACAGGTGAATTGGGAGGAGAAAGCGGATCTTGCCCCCCCCCTAGAGAAGGAAAGTGATCACTCGAGTGATACTCCCTCCTCACTTCATACTCCTTTCCTCTATGTCTCAATATGTTCATCCCCTTCTCCTTTCAAGTCTTCTAAACTATGGTTTCCCTCCCTCGTTGCTCTCTGTCTCTTCTCCTTCTCTTCCCCTTTTCTCTCAATGTGTGCTCCTCTCTCAACTCGAGTTGTCTCAATCCATCCTATTCATCGCCCTTCTGAATCACTCTCCTTCTATTGATTAGTTGACCTCTCTCTCTTCGCCTTTAGTCTCCAGCTGATGCTGGCTCCTTCGGCGGGAGGTCTTCTTCTCTTCATAGCGGGGTCGGCCTTCCTTGCCTGTCCCTTCTATCGACTCACTCTCAGAGGACTTCTAGGAGCTCATTGGGTACTTCTCAATGCACTAACTGCCTCTACTCGTGAGTATCCCATATCTCAATTGTTTGAAATTATCTACATTATGTAAGAATACTGTAGAAGTTGGGAATCTCAGAAGTTGAAGTTGGAAGTTCTCTTGAATTCTCCAAAAGTTGGGAATTCTTGGGAGTTGGGAATCTTCTGGAAGTTGGGAATTCTCCATTCTCCATTCTCCATTCTCCATTCTAGCGCTCGTGATGGGCGGTCGTCCCTGACCCCGCTCTTTTCCGACCTAGTTTGGGGAATCCTCTCCCGTCAGCTTGGGCAACCCGGAGAGTATCGCCTACTTGGTACACTTCAAGAGGAGGAGCACGGACGGATTCCCATCGTCTCGAGTGATCTACCGTCAAGAAAGCCCCGCTGTCTGCGTTGTGAGTTCCTAACCGGCGCAAGTCAGGTGTTCGGCGGCAGGATGATCTACTTCGACGCTCAACGGAGATCCTTCACGATCGTCCCTACAGTTGACCAGAGAAGCCAAAGAAGATCCCATCCCTTGACCTAACGACGCTCTGAGACCGAAGATCCCCATTCCCTCCACACTGAAGTCACCCTCCTGCAGGACCATTGTGCCTGACGTCAGGATAAATATGATGATATAAATATGATGACTGTAGAAGTAAGTGATCTATTTCAGAGTTTTCACTCTCATCGACATTCTTCGTCCTTCTTCTCGCTACGGTTCTTGTGATCTGGGAGGCAGTCGCATTTCCAGGTGAGGAGCAGCATCAGATATTGTCTTGCGGTAATCTGGGAAAAAAATCTGGGAATGGTTACGGTACCTCTGTATCGATTACTCTTGTGATTGCAGGTCGTGGAGAGAGTGAGTTGTGTGCCCTCTTCTCTTGTCTGACAGTCCTCTGTCTGGCAGCTGCAGATGGACTAGTCCTCGTTCTCACGCAGACTGCCAGGTGAGGGAGGGATAGCACGAGGAATGAGGTTCACTCTTGGAACCAAAGGGGTCTTACAGGCTAGAAACAGGTCTGATCCTCATTACTTCTCTTCTTCTTTCCATCTTCCTAGTCTACACAATCGATCGACGGATATTGTCTGCCAAGGTTCGTTATGAGCTCCCTTTTGATTCTTTTGGGTATGGATTGGTTGTATTGGCATGTTTCTCGTTTCTAGCTATCAATGGGAGGTTTAAAGTTACCCAACACCCTTAAAAATGGCCTATATTTTTATTCCTGAAACTGATAGACGTAAAAGAGACTAGTAGAAATGCAATACTAATAAAATCAGAAAATCAATAATTAGTCACAGAATCTACCTCAAAACATGTGTTGCGCTACCCTGATCAAGACCGATTTTCCCGCGAGGTTTGAAACATGAATATTCTGTGTGCGGTAATTAGCGTTCACAAGCCCGGTTCTATACCAATTTTATTCTCGCTTCTCCCCCGGTTGTAGAAATATATATTTCAACAGCAAAAACTTCAATATTAAGCCCACATAATCGATTAAACAATATTTAAACAAACCGCGCATTTTAAATTACGGTACTTAGCATGTTCATGCAAATTCGCGGTAAGGTATTGTTCAGACGCCAATTTAAAAATTTTGCACGGTTGTTGGGTAACTTTAAGCTCCCCTATATGCCTCGTTCTTTCTCAAATGGTCTTAATTGGAGGAGCGCGGTCTTCTGAACTCGTCTGATCTGCTCATCAATCCCCTTCATCCCTTGGAGACCTTCGGTGCATTCCCTCTGGCACATCTCGCTGCTCTCCTTGCGACTGCTGCCATTCAGGTAATCCATTATCTCCCTATTTAAGTATTTATGGAAGAAAACAGTACTTGCTGCAAAGAAAATATATTTCTTGGTGATCGCAAGTAGTTCGTAACTCGACGAGTGCTTCTAGTCCTTCTATCGCAGATTCCGCTCGTCGAAGCTCCTCCTCTCCTTCTCCTTTCAATCTACGTCACTCGATCACTCGCCACTCTCTCCATGATATTCATCCCCGCCAATTACGGTGGATTCATTCAGGTACTGTAACCATGCTCTTTTCAATCGATAGTTACCGAACCCGTTGAGGCGTGCAAACTCTCGGGACGAGCAGTGGCTTCTCGACTTTCGAAATCGAAGACAAGTGAGGTTGTGATGAACATCACTTGCGAGTAGAGGATTGTCTAGCAGATTGTTCATATTAGTTCATTTTTATATTTTATTTATTTACATTATCCCAAATACCCATAATTTTGACCAAAAACTCACTTTCGCATAATTTATGTGCAATTTCAATCGGGTTTTGTCTTTCTGAGTGATGTCTATAACTTTCTGTGATGACTGAATTGAACTTATCGAGTGATATCTAAAAGATCTTGAATAAATGAATTTATCATTAATAATATGCGCATTCATATCGAGTACCCGTTCTTTTCAATATGTTCTAACTAGAATTCCTTCTCTTAAACTTGAGAGGGTCTATCAGTCGCTGGTCGATCGGGGAGACTGTGAGGACGACGGAGGAGGCGATCCTCTTCAATTGCCTTTCTTGGAGTATACATATCGTACTGCTTACCGATAGGTTGAGGGGACATGGGGGGAGATATGGTGAAGGTGGCCGTATTGCTCTCTGTCCTCTCCTCCACTGCTTTCCCCTCTTCCTTCAGTGCTTCATTCAAAGAGGGGGAAGAGAGATTGAATGTGGTGGTGGAAGGATCTCGAGTGAAGGGAAGAGAATCTGAACTCTCTTCTGGAATGGGCGAGATCTGTCCAGGAGCACCTCCAAGTGAAACGGGAAGCTGCTGGGAGGACTGCAATCGATCGAGTCTTCTACCGTACTCCTCTCCCTTGAACCTGACTGTCTCCTAGCACGGAATGATGCGCACTCGCTTCTCTAGAGAGAGTCCCCGAACTGTCTTCTGCAAAGCTCATCCCGTGATTTAGTGTAACTGTGCAAGGCATACCTTCGACGATTTCATCGAGTACGTGTGGTCTTTTGATGAGATCTGCTCTATGGTACGGAGAGCGGAACTCCGATGCTTCAAACAACATTTGTAGATGAGCTAACCAGAACCGGAATAAGAATCCCCATTTTATTTTATATAATGTTGTTCCTTATCCTTTCTCCTCTCACCTGGAGTACTGTAGTTGAAGCCAGACACAGTGGATTGAGTGGCAGAGAAAGGGGAGAGTTGGGAGTCGAAAGAACTGCCGAAGTCACTCTCAGGCATTCGACCATCTCAAGTAACTCCCTTGTGAACGGATTATCCCACTTGGTTCATCTGCGTAGGGAATAGAGTGGATGGATGGACCCACTGATGGTCTGTGAGAATCCAGTCTCCTTCGTTGGCACACTGTCCTTCTTCATTCCATAACTATCGATTGCAGCCAGAGAAGAAGCACGAGTTGGCTTAACCATTCCACTGAAAGAGAAGAATGGAATGGATGGGATGGGAGATGAGAGACCTCTCAAAGTTAGCCGACCTGCTCTGACTCAGTCGTCTGAATCGCCTTCTGACTGAATTGGGGAAATTCAAGATTCCACTGCCACTTGGATCGACGACCTGGAGAGGAGAGTGAATAGGGGGTAGGGAGAGTGGGGGAGACACCTCCTCGATCACTGGCTCACTCTTCACTGGAATCATGTGCACTTGCTCGTCCTTAGGAGCCAGACTGAAATTTTCATTTTTCCCTATACAAATTCGCAACTGAAGCCATACACGAGATGAGCAGCAGATCCAGTGAATTGAGGACCCCCGTGAGGACCCTGAAGAAACTCTTCGAGTGAAGAAGAGAGGGGGAGTCACCTTGGGAACGGCATTCTCCGGGTAGAGGGGATCCAGTATCTCAGTCTTGAACTTGTCCATCTTCAGAGGGGGAACTTGGTCGAATGTGTCATCGACGATGGCCAAAGCTGTCTGCAACCAACTACTCATCTCAGTTCATGTTTTCTGTTACTGTTGTTAGCTGTTAGTTACTGCTGTTAATTACTGCTGGACATCTCACGGCGATGTTCTTGTCGATGAGTGAATTGCACTCGAAGTGATCGTCGTCTTCCCCCATCGGATTGAGAAGACTCTCGGCGACCTGAGAGGAGCAGAAAGGGAGGAAGGAGAGAGAGAGAACTCACCTTCATCCATCCCACGTAGAAGACGAACTGGAGGACTGTCATGAAGGGGAAGACGATGTCCAACTGAAGGAACGATCGAGAGGGGGGAGGAGGGAGGGGGACTCACGACAGCTTTGTTGTCAGCCTCTTCCCCGATGATGAACTGACGACCGACGAGAGCGAGAACGAAGTAGATCGTCACTGCGAAGTAGACAACCTGCAGGGAGAGGGAGGGGAGGGGTAAGGGGGTAAGGGAAGGACTCACTTGGGGGTAGGCCACAGGGACGGGCACCCAGTCGTAGTTGCACAGAGTCTGCAGATTGGTACGGAAGTTCTTGAATTCGACGAGGAGTTGCATCAGGGCGGGCTCCGATTTTACCTGCACTTCTCCGATTTAACGCGACTTTCGAGTATTTTGTGCATATCCACTGAGTGCACTGGTAAAAGTTTCCCCGTGGGATCCCAGTGAAATCCCAGTTTGGAGCCCGCATGTATCTCACTGGGAAATCCACTGGGATCCCACTGGGATACCACTGTGATCCCACTGGGAAAGTCTGTTCAAGTCGCTATCCCAGTGAGATAACAGTGGAATTTCCCAGTGGGATCCCAGTGGGAGTTTTCCCAGTGGGATCACAGTGGAATTTCCCAGTGGGATCCCAGTGGAACATGCGGGCTCCCAACTGGGATTTCACTGGGATCCCACTGGGAAACTTTTACCAGAGTGGTGGGTTCTATCTAGGAAGAGTAAGAGTAGCTCACATTGTTGGTGTCTCTCATTCTGAATGCGAGTGAACTGGCCCAATTGATTGGCAGCCAGTACTTGTTCATATTCTGGTCTAACTTCACTCCCTCCAGTATTTCCCTCTCGTCCTCACGAAGGAATCCTCAAAGAAACAATTGGTCTCACACTGAATCATAATGCGCCTGTTATGACGATTCCCTTGCTCTGCTTATCTATGCTATGGTGTCTTCTTTCTTTCTAAACCTTTTCTGACATTCATCACTACGGCTTGATCGTTCCAGATCTCAGTGATGACTAACCTGCTTGTATTATCGATTCCATATTTGGGAATCGCCGTCGAACCTTTACCGAAATGTCTCGGAACACGAGAACCTGATGGAAGTACAGCCATTTGTGCAAGAAGTGAGGATACCTGGGACAGACAGAGATATCTGACCATCGCCCGTCTCGAGATGATGTCACTCTCCACCGCCCCTCTCACTGTCATCGAGACTGTGATCGCTGAACTGAAAGATCAAAGATCTCGGATGATCATCTGGATGGCTCTAGTCTACTTCTCGATGTATCCCATGTTGTCGATGATCCTCGTCCATCTCTGGAGGACGATATTCACGAAGAAAGCGAGAATCCAAGTGAGGGGAATCCACTCGATCCTCTTGTGGATGTGGTGCGATAACCGTTCGAAGACTCTGCAACAAAGCATTGCACCCTAGATACAATATTTTCATAGATTTCTCATTTTCTGACGGACCTCATAGCACCTCGAAAGGAATAGAATAAATCATTCGTGTAATATTTTCAGATTCACACATCATTACCTCTGCCACCAACGATTCATGTAAATCCCAAGTTCAAAGAATGCATCATCATACTTTCTAAGATCTCTCTTCTCTTTTCATTCAGTTCTCACAGCACTTTTAATCGTAATCGCGCTATTCTCTCGTCTTTCTTCCCATCGTGAGATTTCTTTGAGTTCATTCGATCATCTCCTGTCTATGATCACCAGGGCGTAAAAACAATGTGGACGATAGACAAAGTGATTGGTAGAAATGTCTTATTGCAAGTGAAGTATTTGGGAATTCTCTTCCTGTTTACTCTAATCCCAGAATGGAAAGATGCACACAAACCAATAAAGATGATCAAATCACTCAGAACGTCTGAAGCAATGAAGAAGAGAAAAACAAACAAGGAAGTTGGCATACTGTTTTGGTGCTTTGATCTACCCGTTATTTGATTCCCCTATTGAACGGATCTCGAAATATCACAGAACGTTTGCATTTCCACCACAGATCAGAGAGATTTCGAGAGTGATAGAATGAGTGCAGCAGAGCTAATCGAGAAGGGGAAGGACACGAATAGGGGAATTTGGACATCAATCGAATGAGATTGAAGAGGAGTAGGAAGGAAGGAGAATGTTCTCACCTTTGTCCATCAGGAGTGAGAATCCACTCACTGCGATAGAAGACCATGACTACGTAGTAAGTGAAGAGCCAGAGGAAGAGTTCCTTCCAGACAAGCCGCCAGATCGATCCTCAAATCACGAATGGGATACAAGAGCAAGAGGGAATGGCAGGCATGCACTGTGCAAGCTAGCAAGATTTGCAAGAGGGGAAGTTCTTTAGTAGAAGTGAAATGAAGATCAAACCCCGCCATCGGAAGAGAATTTTGAATGCGTTGAACCAGCTGTTCCTCGAAACATCCAGATTGTAACTAACGGTCATTATTGAGAACGGAGGAGATCGGAGGAAGGAAGGGAAGGGGAGGGATGAGGGGGGAGAGGGGGGGGGGGAGGGGGAGGGGGGGGGAGAAGGGGAGGGAGGGAGAAAGTGAAAAGATCGCCTCCCATTCACTGATGCAGTGATACCATGACAGGAGCTGCATAATCACCCTCCACTGATCACCCCCCTCTCCCCCCCCCCCTCTCGCGATGAGTAGAGTTCATAACAATACTATTGGTCAGTAGTATACAAGAGAAGAGTTCAGAGTTCACCACTACAGAGAATCGCACCAAATTCATAGCTTTTTTAACCACATAGAAAGTCCACCATCTCGTAATTTTCCGAGTTTGCAAGAAAAAGTGCATGATAATCATCTTCAGATTGGATGGTTCGATAGAAGTACCGAGTGGCAGCCGATTGTAGCAGCTGGAATAGATCATCGCCCCTTGCGACATTCGAACGAAGAGAAGGCATCTGATCCACTGCTTTCGCTTCGTCATAATCTGATATCACGTGAATTTGTTATGCTCTCTCTTCACTAAACATTTTCGGATCAACATTGTTCATTTTGGGCAGAAATAGAACTCTACTGACTGGGCTGATGTTCGCCCTGATGATTGCTTTGAATGAAGATTGTTTTGGAATATCTACGCAATGTTGTATTCAATTATAACTAGATTTTCTTGTAAAGAAGAACGTGAAATTCCCTTCATCTCAATTCCAATTTGATTTGAAGATTTCGAGTGAGTATGTATATTTCATTGTGCGATTGCCCATAAAAGGGTCTCCTCTCCTCTCCCTCCATTTCTTCCTCGTCCCATCCATCGTAGTGGTCTCTTCTCTCGTACTCGTGAATGGAGAATGTCGCCCACTCCGGATTCGAATTATTCGCCCAATCGATTAAGTGAGTTTGGCCCTCCCTATTATTGATCTACCGTACGCTTAAGACGTAAGATGAATTGGTCTCAACGACTGGATCCATTCTCGCACATTCTGAGAGACGCTGCTCGTCCTGCTTGGGAGAAGTTGACTCTCGACGAGAAAGAAGTGAAATTACGGTAGATGGACAAATTGATCGAATCGATGCTACAGGAATGGCTGGCACGAGCCAAAGAACTGGAGAGAACGGATCAGAGGAAGGAGTTCGTAGCTGTAAGAGGGTGGAGAAGAGAGAGAGAGATCAAAGATCAATTGTTTATTCAGAAAGAGAGGAGGACCTCGTGGGCGGGCTGGAAGAGTGAGAACTACTCGGAATATTCACTTCCGGTGAGAGGATTGACCATGGAGGGATGAATGAGACACTTGCAGTGGAGTGATGGAGGAGGAACAAGAAGAGGAAGACGTGGAGGAGTTCGAGTTCGCAGGAGTCATCGCCAATCGAGTGGATGATGATCCCGATGGAGGTGCGATAGAGGGGAATATCGATTGATGGGCTCCCTTTGAGATGTGACCATTCCTGCTATCGACACTTGGTTGGATGAGAAGCACGAGAGAGACGAGAAGAGAGTAGAGGGATGGTTGAGAGGAATGACGAAGAAACAGATGGTGGTGAGAAAGAGGAGTCCCCCCCTCCCCCCCCCCCCCCCCCCCTCGACCCACCCCCTCAGGAACTTCGATGGCTCATCCTGTCAGTGCAGACTTATGGGAGGAATGAGAAGGAATGTCTACTGGCTGAGATCGCTCTCGACGAGTTCACTCTTCTCGAAGGAGTAGTTGATAGAGTGAGGAGGGAGGGGAAGGGAGAGATCAAAGATCAATCCAGATGACTACCATTGTATCGGACTGGAATGTGGACAATCCCATTCTCAAGTCTCGTGCTATCTTCCATGCTAACGAGACCCACGAGATTCCACTGGACCACCAGCATCCCCACATCAACAAGGTACTGTAGGATTGACTACGGTAATCAGTATCGATTGCCTTCCGCAGGTTGATCTCATCGCTGAGATTCTCGGAAGACTCGAGCCATCGATCGCCAAGAAGCAGGTTGATGCTCTCCACCATTGTCCATAACTAACCCATTCTATTCAGAATGTCTCCGTTGGTCTCTACAGTACCCGTAAGGGACATTCTTCTGAGGACGGTCTGTCTATCGATCGACTCACTGTCGATGACCACGGTATACTGTATCCCTACTGTCTTAATCTCATTCTTCCACCTCTAGATGATCAGTTCGTCTCTACAGAAGGACGTCGTCCAATTCTCGTTCTTCGGCAAGGTCTGCAATGAGAATAAAGATTTGAAATTTTATAAAATTCATTATTAGAAAAAATATGAAAAATTTTTAAAACTCCGCGTAATGGTGTTCAAGAAATGAATCCCCTGTTTCAGAATATTATGCAGCTACTGAATCACTGCTGTCATTCAAGAAGAGAGTGAGACTCCCTTACGAAGGTACCCTCTACCATCCCTCCCCTCCCCTCTCTCTCTCTCCCTTTTCAGGATTCCCCGTGGACGAGAGTCGTTTCATTCTGGCGGAAGCCTTCGTAGAGGCAGTGGCAGCTGAGTTGGATGGAAGGCCGATGGATAAATTCGACCAGGTCTCGTCCCCTCCTCTCCCCTCTCCAATCCACTCCCTCCCTAGGTTCTGAGTGAATTGGGTAAGCGGATGGAGGCAGACTTCGCCACTCAATGGGAGAAGAAGGACGAACTATTCTGCAAGTTCCATGCAGAGAGGAAGAACTCCTGCTGTGCTGCTGGTAGGGAGAAGCTCCCCTCTCCCTTCCCCCCCACGCCCCCCATTACAGTAACCGCCGCTCGTGCCATCTTCATCATGATCTTCGCTCTCGAGAAACTCATCCGAGACGAGTCTCACTGATCGATAATTGATCGAATTAGCGATCAATTGATCTACTATATTACATCTGTGTTCTAAACATAGTCTAAAACCGAAATCACTTCTAATCATCTTCTAACCGAATGGTTCCCCTATTTCGTGTGGTTCTATCCGCATCCCCCTTTCCCCCGATACAGTACCCCTCACTGTTGTCAAATTCCCGACCCTGTCTTCAGTGATAAAAGATTGTGGTTGTTAAGTTGACTTCATTACAGTTAACAATATAACAATTCTAATTGTGCATAGATGACATGACAATTAATCTGTACATTAGCTGGCATTAGCAGGGATGTTTCATAAATATGAGATGTGTAAAGCCCGGACCAAATAGCGACCTGTCTAACTACTAGATTCTCTATCAAGCCCTAGTCTTAACAGTGGCTGTTTTCTCGAAGGGATCGTTCCAGTCGATGCAATCAGCCAGTCGTCTCTTCCCCATCCAGTCTTCCCTCGTCAGAGATCGATGAGTCAGCGTGTCCGACAGACTTCCGAACATACTTCCTCAAACCAAACTACTGTAGCATTTCATTTCGGAAAAAATATGCATCTGTTCATCCGAGTATACATCCTATTCCTCCCAAGTAGAGTACAACCTATATAGCGCGATCTTACCTCCCAGCCAAGCCATCCACGACTCCATGCGAGCCTTCTTCATTAGATAGAATCCGACGGTCTCAGTGGTCTTCAGCTGCCTCATCTCCCCCAGTCTCACGATCTCCGCCTGATCATACAACCACTTACTCCCATCATGAATGGAGAGAGTAACCTTCAATCGGGGGAGGAGTCCGGGTAGATGGGCGAGACCTCCGATGATCAAGAGACGAGAGAACAACTTCTTACGAAGATCAAGAGGACACTCAACACAAGAGATATCATGAAGAACAGAACGTTTCTCCCAAGTGAAAATAGTTTTAGAAGAACGAACAAATGATGACATACTCTGGCGATAATATTGTGTATCATTTCATGCAGACCGGGCTCGTCTTCACTATTCGAATCGAATAGAATCTCGGCTGCTAACTCCCTTCAAGAGATCAAAGATCATCTCTACATCTGTCTTAGTCCATCCAATGCCACTCACCGTACATATCCAGGTACTACAAGCATCTCAGTTCCCATGGGGAGAATCATCTCGGATGGTTCGGGATCGGGTTTCTCCCCAGTTCGAAGGGCGTCTGCACGGGACATTCGAGTGACGAAGAGACCTGCATCACTCACTCCACCATATCATCTCACCTACTCTATTTCCAAATCTATTAGAATGGCTTGGATTCAAGTCTAATAAATAAGTAAACGGCGCCTACCTCTGACTAAAATGTCTTCGAGTAGTTTGGCTTCATGGATGACATGCCAGTCTCCTTGGGAGAGAGGACGACGAGATCCATCTACATCCTCGACCACTCCATCCTTCTCCAGCAGTTCCTTGAGTCTCTTGATGACTGCCTTCGCTCCCTTGTCCACTGCTTCCCACTGGCTGAGCATCGTGATCCCCTCTGCTATCGGCATCGCACTCGCCTCAGTCCATCCGAGATCCACCACCTGCAGGGGAGAACCAGTAGAGGGGCAGAGATCAGAGATCAAAGTGGAGAGTAGACTGACGAGAGCAGTGTTGGAGTTGAAAGGGAAGGTGGCCATGAGATGAGAAGGGGCGAATAGAATGGAGGGCGCCTCGAGCATCTCGAGCACCACTACTGTAATCGCACGACGGATATGAGAAGGGGTGAGGAGGGATTCGACGATGAGCACTCTCCGTTCACGAGGAACTGTTAGCAGATGACTGAAAGGAGAGCAGTTAGGAAGACTAGCCGATGCAGATAAAGGAAATTAACAAATCGAAAAGGGACTATGAACACATACGTGAAGTAAATGTGCTTGAAGAAATGGAAGAGACGTGAGAGCGAAGTCCTCTTCGTCTCATCCACATCACGGAAGAGATCACGCTGTAAGGGGAAGAATCAGATGACGACACGAAGAAGAATCATGGGGAGTATCTCTCTCCCAAGATAGACTTATACCATGGTTGGACTACGATTACACAGTATGCTGGCTCTACACGCGTGTTTCTCTCCGTGTATACACGGAGAGAAAGGGGTGAGTGAGTACCTGGATGAGGAGACTCTCGTCGATGTACTCCGTGCGGATGATGTTGCGAGGACTGAACTCCCCTGCGAATCCAATCCTGAAGAAGAATCGTGCCAAATATTGTGAAATCAAGCATTGAAGTAACACTCACTTCGTCAATTGAGCTCCGATTTCAATCACGACTGCTGGCTTGTTGCCATCGATATTAATGGCGTGTTGAAGACTGAGAGACGTCGTCGACATAGAAGACAAAGATCGGCGAGTCGAACCCGCACCTACTCCCGTAGATGAACGAGAATACGCTCGAGACGACTCAGTACCCGACTGAGCCATCGTAAATGTTACAAGAACCTGAAACACATATCTCTCAAACGAAAGAATCAACATTTGATTGAACAATACAATACAAATTATACACAAAGAAGGGAAACATTTGCCCGAACGCGCCCAACTTTTTTTTGGCGATACATTGGCCTGACAAAGAAATGACCCAATGCCACGCAACGTGTTGCGTACGCGGCTAGGCCTCGCCGGCAAGCTCGTCTTTCTTCTTTCTTTCTTTTCCGAAATTTACATTCGTCTGGCGATTTTTCTTCTCGAAAATCCTCTGCCCCGATCAGGATTCTGGAGCTCGAGCTCATTTTTGATTCCATACGGGGTGGTCTGCTCGTACTAACGAGTGTATATTGTATTAAACGTTTCATTCATCTTCCATATCTTTCAACCTAAGCCAATAATCGATCATTTGTAGAGATGGCCTGTTAGCATCTGTGGATAATCATCCGACTATTCTCTTACAATGAGCGAAACTGAAGCACTTTTTATATGCGTGGCCCCCGGTCGGTTCTATGGAGGGAGAGAGTATCCTACCGACCTCAAATATGGTATGTGGTTGATTCAGCATGGTCTTCATCTTCCAAAATCTTCGTTTGAATAAAATTAGTAATTTTCAGAGAACCGTAATCGCACGGAGCCTTCAATAGCCCCGGGTGATTGGGTGAACTTGAAATTGCGCTTACAAAACGGAGTCCAGACAGTGCTCTCGGCTTCCAAGAGCGAACCTGCTCTCACGACGATTAAACACGAAGGAAAAGTTTACGTGGGTCTTGCCCTCCTTCTATATTTGCCTAATATCGTGATAATTGGTAAATTGATCTGCCAATGTTTTCCCGCGAGCTCCGTCTCGAAAACATGTTGTACATTTACTTGTATCGTGATTAATATTTTCACTTCAGCTGGATGTTAGAGTGGTCTTCTCAAAAAATGATTTGTACTCTGAAGACATGGATGATTACGTGAGTATTATCGGGTTTGAGAATGAAAATTTTATTTAATTTCTCATTCAGATCTACGTTCCTCAAATAGCAGACGTGGACGAATTCGAATTTGACATAACGTACGCCCTCCTCGTCACATGGTGAGACATGTTACTAAAGAAATACCCTGGTTATGTGGTATAACATTTCAATTACCAATTATGCTTTTATCAAGGATGGACCCACACGAGCGAAATTGTTGTTCAACGAAAACTGGCAGCGGCTCGAAAGCACGATGGAAATTGGCAGTGAACAAGAATGCAGATGGATCGATAGTCGGCCTTCCAAAGGTGGCAGATAGCTTCAAAATTAATAGTTTGTTGTTGATATTGTGTGTGCTTATGGTGAGAAGGAGTATCTATTGCAGAGTCAGATGGGATACTCCTTCGTGTCTCTCAAGCCAACGATGACTTTGATGGGATTGATTGTGGGACAGGTGAGTGAATATCACGCCTCTCACGAGAGAATCGAGCTGAGGCAGGGAATGGAGGGAACATTGCTAAATGAGTGCTTACCGGATTTGGGGACCCTGAGTGATGTCTGACCCTCCCCCAAAGTCTCATTGTGTTGATTTCATTTTGGACTTCATGGCACCGGGTCGGATCTATGCACCTCCCACTTTGAGAGCAGTTATCTCGGTTTCAGTGACAGATAGACCAAAATTGACCGCAGAGTGACCCCGGCTCATTTTTCGAGCTCTATCGATCTGTTTAGCTCGTTTCTTCTGAATTCAACTTTCAACCACGCTACATTCAAGGGTAATTTTCTCGAAAACGAATGGAAAGGGGCAGCTAAAATTTTAAGAGTGCATAGATCTGAACGAGAGCTGTCGAATGATGTGCTGGCGCCGAAAATACCGACACTTGGGTGAAACTTTCGCCATGAAAACTTTCCCGATGAAGTCCAAAATGAAATCTACACAATGAGACTTTGGGGGGCGGGGGGTGTCGGACATCCCTCAGGATACCCAAATCCGGTTAGCACTCATTTCACGATTTCCCCTTCATTCCCAAGAATGGCGATTCTAGCTCGATTCTCTTCTAGCTCGAGGGCGTGATATTGCATTGCAATAACCAGATTATCTGATTCGGTAGATGAAAGAGAGAAATAGCAGGACTCGAACGACCGTCGTCGCTTCTACGTCTGGTGTCCAGGCTGTCCTCTCCACTACGATGGAATTGTCGTCGAGGATCCCAAGTGTCTGCTCAAGATCGGCAAATTCATCCTATTCAAAATCGAGTAAAATTACCGCTTCTTTCGTTATGATATGTGTTGTACGTGATATAGTGGTATAGTGGGGAGTGAAGATGATTGTTTGGTTGCAGTCGTCGTGAGTACAACGACGTGTTCGTCCATCGAGAGGCCCGCCACTTCTACATCCTCTGCTACGAGGGAGTGGAGAAGCCGCCCTGCGAGGTGTTCGTCACGAATGTGAACGGAGACGAACGGAGAAGCAAGAGCATCATCAAGGTATAATAATAATAATTTATCTACGCCCGAGGCGCGACGATAACATGAAACACATAATTAATTAATGATTGCAGGTGGGGGGGGGACTCTCCTGAGTCATTAAAGATGAGAGAGGTCAGCGATTATGGGGTGGCTTTCCAGTCGGCGCTTAAATACTCGGATGTTGGGGGCAGTGCGAATAACATCGGGAAGTTGAGAATACCATCGGGAGGTTCGAACAGGGAAAGAGTGGAATCTGGCGGTGCTAGTTGTCGTTTCAATGTTAATACCAAAAGAAGAGGTACGGTCTCGCTGGGGTTTGTAGACGTAGAATGATGAACGAGGGACGATATTTGAACCAGTCATAATCATATGAGTCATACACAGATCTCCTATGACTCTGGTATCCACCACTAGGAAGAAAGAGTCAAAGAGAAAGTGCAGATGATGGTGGTCGATTTCACGCGAGACTCGAAGGAGATGCAGAGAGTGAATGATGGAGGAACCACTGGATTCATCTTCACTCATAATAAGATCCTCATCTCGGATGACAAGGGAATGCTACATAAAGTACCCGATGGACAGTGAGTATGGAGGGAATTGAAGGGGGGAAATGGGTTTTTTGCAGTATGTGCAATCTCATGCTCATCCGTCAGAAGCCGACGGAGCCGTGGATGACTCAGTGGTGAGCGGATGCCCGATTGTGGAGGGATAACTGACTGTGGATGGTTGAGGCGAGTTCACGAGGTGCTCTCCATCCGACGGGCGCCCCCGAAGAGAGTCGTCAGACCGAGTGCAGTCAAAGCAGTCACTGCTCCCAATGGAACGAGTACCAATGGAGTCAATGGAGCTACCGAGGCAATGAACAGACTGTGAGTTGACTACTTGGGCAGGCGTACACACCACCATTTCGGCGTGAAATCTAATATTCTTTCATTTCTCCCCGAATTTTTCCTTTTTGTTGTTGTTGATTTTGTATTTAAAAAAAAATAGAAATTAATCTTTACTTGTATTTACTGGGGTTCTTTCAGTTTTCTCTCTGATGCACTTATTTTTCAGAAGCGTGGACACGGGGGACCGACCGGCTCCCAGTCAGGTAGAGTGGCTCATTTGCCTAGTTAGGAACAATTGGTTATTTTTTTGTTATAAATTTTTTTTTGTTAAAAAAATTTCATATACTATTTTGAATTTACTGATTGAGATCATTGATTGATACTGATTCTTTTTATTTGCTCAGGTTGCTCGATCGAAGAGCGTCGAATTGGATGGAGCGATGGAGAGCGAGATAGAAGCAGCCCCCCTCCCTCCTTCCTCTCCCGTCGTCGCCCCTGCCCTCTCCATTCCCTCCACTCCATCAAATGCCCCCTCTGTGGCACCCAGTCAGGGACAATTCGACGACTTGGATACCGATGAACACGTGAGTTGACGATCAATTTGGAGAAACCAAAGGATGGGATATGTCTGGATCAAAGGATATGAGCAACATTGCATCACTTATGTTCACGCTCTACCGTGCTCCTTATACTTTATTGCGAACTGAGTTTTAAATTGAATTTTTCTTGGTGAATTGATGGTCACGAGGGTAATCATTTAAATTGGTAACTTGACGTTCTCCCTGTGCAGATTGCATTCGTGGAGGCGTACTGCCCCCGCAACGATGCAGTCTATCTATGGATAGTGGACGACCCCCAACAGGCAGTGATATGGGGATGCAAGGGAAAGAGGAAACCACAAGTCGGATCATTCCTCAGAGGCTGGTCGAGGGGAGGAGAGGGGAGTGACCACTCCCTTGCAGGATACTTCAAGCAGCAGGCCGACGGGAGACTCTACTGTAACATGGAAGACTACCTCGCGTGCGGAGCCCCCACCAACATAAAGGTGAAGGGAAATTGATCTTTGATCTCTCTCATCTATCTCGTGCAGGTCTTTGATCGCAGTGGACACGCGATAGTACGAACGGATGTGCTGTCGGAGAAGAACGCGAAGGGAGAGATGATGTGGAGAAGCAATTACCTCGGATTGGTGGAAGATGTTCAGTGAGCATGTTTACAGCCATTATTTATATTCCTGTCAGCCGTAATTGGTAGATAGGAGAGGGAGAGCGAGAGAGAAGAAGGGAGAAACTGCAGACGTCACATGCCTCGGAACGTGCTCGATCGAGAGAAATTCTCTGTACAGATAGGGAAGAGAAAGCAGGACAAGGACTTCGTGTGGACCATAGAGATGGTTGGTGGAGGGGAGGGAATGAGGGAGAGGGAAGAGGGGATGATGGCAGGATGTGAGCAAGGAGCAGACACACGGCAGTCCATCGAATGGAAGTGCAAGCAGAGCTACGAGGAAGAGTTCGGCCCCCCTTCGGAGTCCCCCCAGTAGGGGAAGTGTTGCCAGTGGGAATGGAACGAATGGAGGACTTCTCTATGGCATGAATGGAGGAAGCACTCTAGATGGAAACAGTCCTGCCAGTTCACTCAATGTCACTGTCGAGGAACTATCCCTCCCTCACAGGTATCTCGTCGTCCTTCGCAGAGGAGGAGAGAGGAGTCATTGCAGACACGATTGTACATCCACTGACACAGTCACTCCTCCCGCGCCACTCGACTCGCCCGGATTCGAGTCGAGAAAGACTTCGATTGACGACCAGAACTACTCGCGACCTCCCAGTAGGGCCAGTGCGGGGACTGAATTGAACGAGTGTAGACACGAAGGTACGGGGGGGGGGGGGGGGGTAGAAGGAGTCAAGGACCGAGGGTGTGGTTGCAGATGATCCCCCTATTACTCGCTACTATCCAGTCAACGATGAGGAGTGGACTGAAGACACGAGACAAGCGAGGGAGGAACCCGATCCAGAGATGGAACTCATCGAGACTTTCGCCAATGGTGGTACAATTGTATTGGATGCGATTTAATCTGCTTGTGTACAGGATTCACTGGCCTGTTCGGGGACAACCATGTGCTGGACTTGTTCAGCTACCACATGGATCCTGCCCAATTCCATCAACTGATGTACCTGTCGAACAAGTTCTGATCCCTTCGGATCGTCTGTGACTGTAGTGAGCACCCCATCCTATAGGAACTCACTGTGCACTCATTCGAATTACCATCCTAATCTATGTTCATAATTGAACGCGCGCCCCTTCTGAAAAGTGTTGTCTCACGGTATCTACTGTGGTCAGCCACCCCCATTTTATGAGCAATCAGCGACTTGCCAAATGTCATCCAGCTTTAGGCAATCCTATCCCCATATTATTAGATGATTTCGTTCCTGCATGAAAGTAATAATATTCTTGTTTTAAAGTTGAAGATTGTTTCAGAGCGATTTTTTGTTTATTACCGAACTGCTATTACGTGATTCATAGAGTGATTCTTTTAGAAAATATATTTTTCTCTAATGATGTGTAGATTGGAATTATTTGATTGCTTGTTTGCTGATCCTTTGATCAGAATTGTCGTCCAATGGAGTGACTTGTGATCCAATCCACGCCTTTTCTCGCTCTTTTCTATCTCTTAGATTATTTGTTTGTTATCTCTTCTTGCTCTTTTATCTTCTCGCAACCAGCAAGTGATTAGTCTTCCTTCCCTCCATTCACCCCTTCATAGCATGAAACATTCAGTAACTTAAGAGGTTCATCCAGAGTCATCCCTGTTATTTGTGAGATCGAGTAGTCCTCCAATGTGCTTTGATTGCTCGTATTCGATAGTGTCGCTCGCCTTCACACATTTCAGTTGTACTGATTCTGCATGCCGATTGAAGTGTCTATTGTGCCAACAACTCGTTCGGTACTCTTCATGTCGATACACCAAACGCACCCTAATAAAGAGTTGTGTTATTCTGTATTGCACAATAGAATTCCGTGGAAAAGATGTTTGAAGCATCCTTTGTACCTTCATTGCACCAATCTTCTCTCGAGTCTAGCGAGAGCTTATCCTCGTCAGGAGTAATCAAAATTAGTGGTTGTTGATCCGCCGGTCGATGTCTCGTACTTCGGCATCGGGTCGGGGATCGACCGGAGTACCCCAAAGTGAAGTCAGCCAATTGTTGGGAATCGTCGTCGAGTCATCGGGTTAGCCGTTGTGCTTATTGAAGAAGTGCATACTTATTGTGATGATTATATTCAGGAACGGAGGTGAGCATTCATAATGCGTGGCTCCATCAACACATGAAGTGGGATATTGTCAGATGGGGTCAGTTTGAAGAAATTAAATAATACGACTGCACGAAAAAACAATATCATGGGTGATTTAACCGATATTATGGCTCACAATCCCGTGACCTTTCATTGCGTGTCCGCGATGAGAGGAGGGCGTACGTATTGCAAATTTCATAGGAGGGGAAGGAAGAGGGATGGACAGAATCGTTTAGTTAGCACTATTCTAGTGATCCGTTGCAGAAAAGCGAGACGCGTACAACAATGCATTGATGCCTGGTGACTGGGTGATGATGGTATGGAGAGGAAACGTGGTGAGCTATCTCCATTTAAAATTATCCATTTTGTATATGAGTGCTCAAAAGTGATCTAGCCTTTTTCGCGAGCGCTCCTTGCTCGAGTGATAATTTTTGCAACGATTGTAAAGAGTGCAAAAGGAACAGAATGTCGGGAAAAAGCATGGGACTATTTATATCGTTTCAGGTGACTAAAGTGACTCGATACACTGAAGCATCACCGATGCAGGTGAGGGTGTGTGGATACGATGTGCTGGTATGTGAATTGATCATTATCTCCCAGATGTCGAAGTACAATGCCATTCCCATTATTTAATGTTTCAACATTGGTATTCACTGAGCATCGCGAACATCATAAATCCGATGTGAACTAAAATCATGATTTTCCAAATCACTCCACTACATGCCCACTTTGTATTCGAACTTTTTTGTTGTTGTTATAAATATCAACGTAATATAATATCGTTGTCGTTTTAAGCTTTTCAAATAAGGATTGAAAATGTTGCTACGACATGGAATAATAAATAGTGTTGAGGTTCTTGCTGCACTCTCTCTGAAGGAACCCGATGCGGGGAAGCACGAGAAGCAGTTGTGGCACGAGGAGTTCCACTCTGTCGGACTCGTTCCCTATGCAAACACGAAGGATATGCGAGTAGGAGGAGGCACCAAGGATATGTGGATTGTATGGTGAGGAAGATAGGGATTGGAGGATTGCATTGAGTCCCCTTGCAGGATGAAGAACCGAGCAGAACGAGATAAACACTTGCAGAGGACGGGATACGATGTGCTGTGGAAGGTAGAGGAGGTGGGGGAATAGAGAGACAATCGATTCATCAGGGGGAGGGAGGGACAGCTCTCATATGTCGTTGTTGTAGGTGGCAATGGATCAGGGAGAGCAGATATTTCCGAATGGGCAGCAGGGGCAGGTGAATTGGACGAGAGACAGTGGAATCGCCAGTCAGATGACACCTCTCCCATCTGAATCGAGTGCGGAGAGTGAGGTGAGAGAGAGAGAGAGATTGGGACGAGAGGGAGAGGAGGAATGCAGGAATCGAAGACGGAGCGAACGCGCAAGAGAGGATCGTACCCTGGGAAGCACTTCAATAGAGTAGGAGTCATCTCTGGTTCGTCATCTGCACTGTTAAGCAAATGATGTCCGTAGCCGAAATATTCTTGTATTTCGTGTTATCCAATAGATTGGTTGTAGGTCACAAGATGGGCACTCCCACTTACTACGTGTGGACACCCGGAGCGCCCCCTATGATGGAGGGAAGGATCATAGTGCACAAAGTGAATGGACAAGAACAGATCCACGTCTGTGACTGGATCCGTTTCAGAGTGAGGTGTGTCTTTCTAACTATTCTCTATTTTACTATATGTGAGTAAATTTGTATGATGCGTGATATGTTTAGCAAGTCGGACGAAGAGACGGTCTTCATGAACAGAGACGAAAACACTCGATTCGAAGTACTCGATTGGGAGCATGCTGATCCATACTTCCCTACTCAACTATCACCAAACAAGCAGACCATCGAGGTACCCCCCCCCCCCCCATTACCATATTCTGATTAGAAGTATAATTCTCTTTGGAATTTTAATAGCAACATAATATTCAGATAGCTGTAAGCAAAATGTCTATGACTTCGGAGAATACGAAGCTTCGAAATGGAGAACTATTCTTCGAAGACGACGACTTCGGGTGGATTGGAGATAGGAATTCACACTTCCTTCACGAATATCCGCTCAAAGAAGGATTCGTAATGTGAGTCAGAGAAGAAAACAATGATTGGAGGTTTCCGGAAAGTGAATAAATTGTCCGATCTTATTCCAGTGAGTTCGAAGGAGTGATCAGAAGAGTGAAGCCACGGTTTGCAACGGATTCGGCGTGGATGATTCTCTCCCGCCAAGTGACGTACAAAGGAATACGAGAGACGAAGAAGGTTCGGAGAAGAAGAAGAAGAGGCACCGAATGAGAACAATGAGATGGATTGCAGAATGAGATGCGACCAGAGAGAGAAGAGAGGAGAGGATCGAATGAAAGAGTGGAGAGAAGAGACGAGTACGGTCACAATGGGAGAGAAGAATACCAATCGAATGGAAGACAGGAGAGGAGAGAGCACTATCTCATGCAGCCACCCAGATTTATGGAAAAAAGAGCAGGAGAAGACATCGAATCGGTGAGTACAGTAGGAATACTGTATCTAGGAGGGAATTGCAGACTGCCTTCGTGGAAGGAATGGGTGCGGACGGAGCAGCGTTCTTGTGGCTGGTGGATGCAGCAGCATCGGGAGTTGTCAATGGAGGGGCGAGGGAGATGCAGTTGGGACAAGTAGTGTATGGTAAGGAAGGGGAAGAAACGCTCGAGACATGCACTCATTACAGGCAAATTTCGGAAGCAAAACAATGGAAAATGGAGGGCACTCGGACAGCTGAGTGAGGGAGTTCTGCCTGGAGATATGGACATCCATGTCAAGAGGGACAAAGTATACGTAAGTTCATTATTATTAGTTATTGTCTAACTCATTTATCCACAATTTAGTGACGCTTATTTAATTAGCGGGATCAGTCCATAGAAATTGATAGTGATATTGCGGTGATTGAGCAAATGAATCGATAGCTATATTTAATTTAGTAGTTATGTTGTGATGTGGACTAATTGCGTCTGATTCCCATATCAATCATCACCATACCATTCAATTTCCATTATAAGTAAAGAAGTGCCAATATATTTCAGGTTGCATCTCAAATCATCTTCGACGCTGAGCAGCGTGTGTTCCGTAATCCATGGTTCGATATAGTATTGGATATGGAGTAAGTTTGGATTTTAGTTGTATCATCAGTAATTAATTTGTATTGTATTATTTCTTGGGGCTTGTAGCTCTTCCTTTTGCGAGTAAGCATTGTTCCATACCAATACCTGATTCAAATGAATTGAGTGATGCATAACGTAGCAGTTGTGGTTATAGACAGAGGGGTCCTCGTGATCCAGTGGACAAGGAAGTCTTCGAGGTGGAGTTGGTCAAGATGCGCAGCGGATTTAACATCAACAAGTTGACCTACTAGAAGTAGCCCCTTTCACCCCTCCCTCCCTCCCTCCCTTCATCTCCGCATTGTGTTGTAGGTAAAAATGATAGTCAGGTTATCTAGTGCTTTTTTATAATTGGATTTTTCTAAATCGAAATGATGATCATAAAAAATACATGTTGTTAATAATGGTGTTATATTAGGAAATAAGGTCTGACTCGTTGTTCCATAGAGCCGTATTCCCCCCTGGTGCCTTTATTGCTTGCTCCTATTTTATTTGTTCCTCTCTCCCAATCAGCTTGACCTCAGAGTATAGACTGCACGGCTGCATTATCTCGAATACTGTTTTTAAGTAAATTCTCAAAACCCTACCTTCGAGTATGAACCTCATGTGAAATATCCCGGATACTTCGTTATATATATAAATAATAATATAATAAAGTATTCTCAAGCAAATTTCGTACTCTTCGTTATGTGATCAGTGTTTATTTCACTCAGATATCGAAACATGCCAATCAAAATACATCTAAATTTTAAAATAAATGTTATTTAGATGCGCCCTAGAAGGCATACGGCCATCCAATGACGGTAGACAGATTGAACAAGGTGGGCAAACGTTTTTTTAACTATTCTTTTCCATAAATTATTCACATGTTGCTCTCTCTCTCTCTCTCTGATATCGATTCATATCCCTACAACAACGGGGGCTGTGAAAAAAGTACAAGTTCATGATATACGCTATATTAATTAACCTGTATTCTGCATTGTGCTTTTTTTAAAATCAATTTTGCCTACTTCGAACATCCATATGGTCAAGTCACATGATCGTCTCTCCCTCTCCCTTTTTCTTCCTTCCTTCTCTTTCTCTCTCTTCCTCTCTCTCTCGCCCTTGGTAGACCAAGTACTTGCGCTTGCACTTTCTCCACTTTCTCAGTCTTCCTTATATATTTTTAGCTTTTTTAACATCCGATTTACTTTTTGCCCTTCATCGTTGTCTTTGCAATAATATAGCTTTAAATATAAGTAGTTTTTTTAAACGGAGACGCTCTATTTAATTATTTTTGCACTTTTATTTTTTTCCTTATCCAGGCTCTGTCCCATCTTCTGTGTTGTATTTTGTGTGTTATTTCGAGGAGAAGAACGAGTTGAGGGGTTGAATGACATTTTTAGTGCCATTGGGCTGTATTTAAGCCCGAGCATCACATTGTATTGATTCAAACAGATCAAAGCGAGGCGTGGGGAGGTGCAAACAAAACGGAACAAATCGATTGATACGAGACCGATCCCTCTTCCCCCAATCCCCCCCCCCCCCCCCCCCCCCGCCATCCCTTTTTTCTCTCCCTTCGCTGTTTAAAGTCGCGCCCCTTTCCTTTTTCTTAATTTGTATGATTTCTCACAAAGGAGTATTTAAAGTTACCCAACAAGGACGAAACCCCGATCTCACCCTGATCCCGTCGCGTACGAGAGAGTGCAAAAGTGAGAGAGCGCGGGATTACGCTGATAATTTCCGGCTTTCCCTTGAGGCTATTATTGATTTTTAGCATTTTTGTATATTCATTATATACTAATTCAACCATCGGCTATTCGATGGAGGACAAAAAATAATTTCGTCCTTGTTGGGTAACTTTAACGGATGGCCTTCTTCTTTTTTTTCTCCACCACTTCCTATCTCATCCACTTTTTCCTTCTTCGTCTCTCTAGTACACGTCAGCTCCTTCCCTTCCCCTCTTACTATATTTCATATTACTCACTCAACCTCGCTCATGTTCTCATTCTCCTTTTTAAAATATGAATGCTTTATCTGTCCATCAATCAACTAGAGGGAGATTGAGAGAGATAAAAAGAGTGCGCTTGAATCGGTTTCCTCTAGCTCGTGAATCTTCGCAAACAGCGAAGAGAAGTGATTGGCATGGCCTCTTTTTGTATCGTAGAGAAGGGAGTAGAGGTGCCTTCCTCTGGTTTATCTTTCACATTCTCTCCAACACTCTTTCATACTGATTATATCCCCTGATCATGTTATTTGCGCTTTTGTTTTTGCTACTCTTTTATGCTCTCTAGAATTGCATAAATATTCTCTTTTTAAAGATTTATTTCTAATATATGTTGCATAATCATAGATAATATGCAATATTTTAAGGAGTGGTAATCTTTCCAGATTCTTCTCAAACAATCGTTCGAAATCGTTCGTCCACTTCCAAAAATGACATTTGTGAGTTATACCCCTCCATTTTGGATTCCACTTTATGCTTCGCATTACAAATCTCCATTCAGCCAAACGGGGGATTCAACTCTGGATCGGGTTGGGATCAACACCAATATGCCTATCAGGTGAATTCGCTGTCTAGACTATTCGAGGCTGCTTAAATTCTTAGCACCACTGATCATTTCAGTCGAATCCTCAACTTTATGTTCGTTCGTTCATGACTCAAGAGAACCTCTATCCCGGAGCAGACTACTCTCGCTCGGTCTGTTGGCTTCATTTAGTTTGCCAAAGTATACAATTAATTTTAATATTAAATTGGACAATCCTTATTTCTCTATTAGGGTGTCAAGAACGAGTCCCGAGTTACCATCTTTGTTTACGATTTTGTCGTCTCACCAGGTTTTATGACTCTGATCCGAATCTATCTCGTAATTGTTGGTTGAAAACGGGCCGGCGCTTCCTCTCGCTCATTTCTCTGCGCCCTCTACCTTTACCCTCATATCTCGCTTTTTGCTCTTGCTCTCTAGCTCTCCCACGTGATCCGTTTTGACCCGTATCCGACCCGGCTAACGGCTAAAAAGGTCGACCCGTTGATCCATTTTTGCCACCCCAGTGTCAATTGAATGCGTTCTTCTCACAGCGCGAGCACGAGGGGATTCGCCAGGACTTTCATCCTTTCTCCGACAATAAGGATGACAACGTATCTCATGCCCTAAAATACTTCTTTAGTTTTAATGGTTTCTCCTCTCAGCAGATGTATCGCGTGGTGCAGCAGGTCGTCCCTCCGTCTCCACAGATCAATCAGTTCCCAGTGGCTCACCAGGATTTCCATCGCCAAGTGAACTCTTACGAATCGGTCGGTTTGGGTCTTCCATTTCATTTTTTTTTAAATTTAGAAGTGTTTATATAATGTTGTATTACAGTTCCATCCTCTCAATGGTGTATCTCCACAATACATCCAGAATCCTTCTCGACAAGAATGGATTCCTGCCAAGCAGGGCCTCGTAAGTTTATTTATTCTTCTCTTTTCTTCATTTTGCGCCGTTTATGCAATTAATTTATGCGAAATTGTAATTAAGTCTTACACTCTTTATATTACAATAATCTGATTTAATTTTGATTGATGATCCAAGACAGTTGAAAAAAATTGAAGAAATTCCAACCACTCTTTTAGGCGATGTCGGACAGGGGCATCGAGGGAAGGAGCGCCTTCCAGGAGACTCACCAAGCAACGCCCATCCACGTTCGTTCCAGCCTGCTGTTATGCAAGGTACTTCCCTATTCAGTTCCCATTTCTCGTTGCGATTCGATTGAGAAATGCATCATTTATGCTTATTTCAGAACAATCGCGAGAATCCCCCTGGAGAGAGGAAGCGGAACTATTCTGTGAGTGATCTACCATCCTCCCCCCATCAGGGATTGGTCATCTTCTCCTATTTCTTTCCCTTCCAGTCTACTTCTGCATATTGTACTTCATCATCTTCGTCAGAGACGAACAAGGAGGTGAGCCTCTCCCCCTCTTCCTTCCTTTCACTCTGTTCGTTCAGCCTCGCCACCCCAGACTGTCCAACGAGGAACTCCGCGAGTTTGCTGCACTCATTCAAGATCTTTGGTGCAACCAGCGGTTTGCCCAAGAATTCAAGTGAGTTGTAAATGTCTCTATCCCCCTTTGGGAATAACTACTCAATGAAGATTTCCATTGTTCCAATGCAGGAAGTATTCGGTGTCCGAATTTAATCGGATCCGATCCATCCTCCAGAAGATCGAGTCGGAGAACAGACATCGACTCCTCTGAGTGGAGGAAGCGAAGGACGAAAGTGTTCGAAGTGTTCGCCCACTCCTCTCACCGCCTTTTCTCCCCCGCTGGGATACCAGCCACTCGACCATTCGCTGTATAACCCCACTCACTCCATTATTGCGATAACTAACCTTGTACTTTGCTATACATTGAACAATAACACGCATTCTCATCATTATCGATTATATCTCGATTCGCATCTTTTTAGATCGATTTTTCTCAAGTTTCTGAAAAGTGTGGACTATTCAATATCTATAAGTCCAGTTCGATTTGCACTGTTTTCAAATTCGTTGTAATCCGATATTTTGCACTTCCATGTGAATCAGAGCAGATAAAGTTGCTGCACGAACGGTATTCGTAGGTATAGAGAGCAGTGTACAGTACCCTACTGGGCTGTCAATGATACCTGAATAGGGAAGGAGAAGACGTGAGTGTGATCGATATTTGAAGAGATGGAAGAAGGAGTTGTGGTGGAGAAGTCGGATACTCACGCAGTGGTGAGTAATCCATGCAGCAAGTGAACTATTGCTATGGACAGGTGTGGGTCAATCGTCTCTCTCGACCCATTCCCGCCGACCTCTCCCTATCCAAGAGCACTTTGAATGTGAATACCATTATTCATTTCAACATTTCAATGAGGGGAAAGTTAAAATGTAATGTTTAGATTGGCTCAGCAGTGTATGTGACGCTGTATAACCTAGAAGAGATCACGATATTGAACGAGAGATCTGCAACTGCTAGAGTAACACTAAAAGGGAATGATCTCAAAGTGAGCGTTAGTTGTCTAAGGAGTGACTCTTCTCCAATGATCCTTCATCTTCCAGATGCTCGTCAATCTCATCTTCCCTCCTCGTAAACTGCTCTCTAAGTGCGGGCTGAAGGTACGACGAGAGGGAAGGGCAAGCACTGGTGATCTCTCTTCTCCTAGTTGTACTCCCCCAGTGTCGGCCTCATCTCAGTCAATGAATCATGGAGAGCTCTCTTCGATATGGCTGCAGAAAAGAAAGCGGCTGTCTATGAGACCACCATTCAGTGGTCAGTCCACAGTGGTGGAGAGAGAGGGGGATACCGTAGTCTCTTGTGTGCAGGTGTGGGAAATCTCGTGAGTTCGTGCTGGCAGCTAGTCAACAAATGTTCCCTCTCCAAGATGTGTCTCCATTCCCGACTTACCTCTCCATACTCAAGGAATCAGTGAGCCACTCACTAGTATCCCACTTTTTATCCATCAACTTTCACTATCCATCAAACTGTTTGTGCCGTAGTAAATCTGACGAAGATAATTAAAATGAATTAAATGATGATACAGCCTTGGGCGGAGCTGGTGAAATCGCCGAAGAGGGCCGAGGAGGTCCTCCAGTATATAATGGTGAGTTACAGCGGAAAGGGGACTACCGTACTCCTCTTTTCCGTTCAGGATGACACGATTCCCTCCGAATCTTCTGACGACGAGAATATTGTGGAGACTGCTTCTGACTTCGTGAAAATGGGAGTGATATACAAGGAACTAGTGAACAACGAGTGGGAAGTATTCATCCTTGATTGCGAAGATAGGAGGTAAGTGGGAGAGGGTGTACCTCCTCTCCCCCCCCCCCCCCCTCATCTCCCTCTTGTAGAGACCAGTGGACGAGGGTATCGGATCGACGAATGACTAACAGAAAGAAGAGACCCGCTGTAGGAAAATTCATCGAGATTCATCTCAAGTAGGAAGGGAGATAGAGAGAGACGTCAATATCCTTCCAGACCCAATGTCAACAACAACAAGGAGGAGTGGTGTGTTGTAGACCCGGATGATTCGGTGATCCCTCGACAGTACTTGGCGATGTTGCTGGTGAGAAGAGGGAAGGGGGTGGAGGGGGGGGGGCAGTCTCTGCTCCGTTCTTCCCATTCCATCTCCTCGTTCCAGCTCGATGTCGCCGTGCGAGTGGAGAAGATCGTCAGAATTGGGGATAGAATGATCACTCGGTAGGTGGAAGAGCGTCCACTTACAATTAGAGATAGGAAACACAATGCTACCATTATTTTCCATTTTACGTGTTTATCTTCAGATTGCACAACAATCGAATCTTGGATGTGTACGACTACGATGGTGTACTCGGGAGAGTCGAGAGAGGAGAGGTCATCAGAGTTCTCATTAAGTGGATTAGAATCGATCCAAGCAAGTAATCATTTGACTAGTTGATATGCAACTTACATTTGACCGTTGAGAACGTATGCTCGAAGTGAGTGGGTAGTGCACGGATACGGAGAGGGAGAAGCTGTTGTGAGGAGTGACTTCAGGAGGGTGAGGAGAGAGCTACTGTGGACTTCCTCTATCAAGCCAGTTGCAGAGGAGGGAAATCGATCGAGCCCTCTATGAATTTGGTTTTATAGAATATGCGAGTAGGAGAGACTGCAAGGAGAATAAGGCCCTCAGGAACTACAAGGTTTTTATATTAACTCTTCTTGTACTAGATTAAGTATTTTCTAAACTTCATATTTTCGTTGACTATACAATTCCGATTTTAGAGTTATAAATGATATCGCAACAATTTGAGAGACTTCTGCGTGAGTCTTTGGAAGAAGATCGAAGGGAGAATGAGAAGAAAGAGAAGAAGACTGAGCCACTCGTTCAGGAGGAGCTAGAGGTGAGCTCCCTTCTGAAGGGGAACTCGGACTGTCCCTTCTCTATCTCTTGCCATTCACACCGAGGTGTTTTAATGGGTCTTCCGTTGTCTCTTCCCCTCTTATTCTGTCTTCTTATTGTCTCCATCTATCTCTTCCGCGATAACTATGTAGTTTACTCCCGTGGAATTATACATATGAGGGCGTTTGCCTAAGAATCAAGCAGATCTGTATGGATTCGATTCTCTACAAGTCTGATTTAAGGTAATTGGATGTGCTGAAAATGATGTGCTCACTCATTTTGCGCCTATTCCTTCGTTTGCTCCAGATGGCGTCACGTCGAAAACAGATCTTTATGTATATCTCCAGGCGTTTTCGGCGTGACGCCTTCTGGATCCAACGAAAGCTCTAGGCGCGAAATGTGTGCGCCCATCGTTTTCAGCACAGTCAATTACCCTAAGTAACAGACTTATTGAGAATCGACATTTTTTGACTGTGTCGAGTCTCGCTCGATTCTTAGGCAAACACCCTCATATTCTCTTTTCAGTCCATGTGTCACAAAGAGGGAATTGAAGCAGATAAGGAGAGAAGAGAAACGAAAAGAGAGGAAGAGGAGTTCCTACGACAGATGGAGTTGAACAATATGGATGATGAGGACTCCGAGATAGAAGCAGTCTCCAATGCCACTCTCTCATCGATATCTCCACCTACTACCCTAGAACGACCTGGTCTGCCTCCGTTTGGACAGAGTGTCACTCGAAGGAAAGAGTCCTCCTCTGATTCGACCCACTCGTCACACTCGCAGAATGCGACGATACGAAGGGATTTGCCATCATTTGGACAAGATCTGAACATCAGTAAAGAATGGCGTTCTGATTCTTCTCAATCGTCGATTCTCACACAGACTACCGTAATCGAAATATGCCCTTCCAAAGGGAATGTGAGCAAGTCGAAGACGAAGTCCAGTCAGTCGAAGGATTCTGGATTGGGAAGTGCACGGAGTTCTTCCTCTGAAAGAGAGGTGTGTACTGCAGATTATGCTGAGCTTTACTGGATGGCGAAACGAGAACTATATCAATTTTATAAATCGAATGCAGTTAGGTAGTATTTTTCTTAGAGACGAGCACTCGCAGTGATTCGAAGAATGGAAATACTCGTGAGAAGAAATGGCATTCTAAGGAAGATGATCGATGAAAAAGATTCAGACCTGATCGATGACCTCTTCTATGTTATTGATGAGTATAAATACTAAATAGGTTTTTAAAAAATATTCCAAAAATTCTCCTGTAAATATGTGTGTTAATTCTGTGACCTCAAAGTTATGCCGCACAGTATTTAATATTGATTCGTGTGACTTAATTTCATCATTCCTAAGTGTATGTAGATTACTATATTGCATACAGGGAATATTTGTTCTTTGGGTTTTAATATATCCTGGTGGATAATCTTGTGATTTTTTAGGTTGTACTGTGAAAATAAATCTTGTATTGCTCCATCCGTACGTTTGTAGAGTACATTTTCCATCCGATTTAAATTGATTAATAAATTTTTAATGAAGGCGTGTGTTCAACGTACGCAGTTATACTCTTTGGTTTAGCATCCAATCAATATTTGTGTTTTACTTCGCTCTTTGCAATATTTTGTTTCAGCTCTCTCCGCTCTCTCAGTCAGCTCTTGTTATCCGATGTGATGGAGATTCTGTTAAAGTAATGGTATCCGTTTGAAGAGGGCATAGATAGGTGAGACCTGCTCAGATCTGGTTGGCCTCATTGTCTGCATCTCTCGATCTCACGAGGGATGAAGTGCCGGAAACGACGAGGGAGGGAGACTGGCTAGCCATCCAGTATGACAACTTAGAGATCACCTAGCAATTAAAGCCCTTTTAGATTGGACAAACGTGGAGTGTTCAAACAAATCGAAGTAAGAGATCCACTCCTTACTTCCTACCAAGACGACCTGGATGTATTCAAGGTAGGATCAAAGATTCTCTATACTCTTGGTCTTTGAGCGGTTGCTTGAAGTAGTTCCATTGTAGGTGTGGGACTGGTTCCTGGTGCTCGCTCGATACAAGAAGGCGTACTCACGGAGACTAGGCTTCCTCGATCTCACCGATGATTTTGTTATGCCCCCTAATCAACTACTCGACGAATACCTGTTTAATTTGCATGCAGTCGTGTGAGTGTTGGCCATTGTGATCAAGGAAAGTATTAGCATAAACTGCCGAATATTCAATTTGCATAAGTAGTTTCTGTACTTCTGGAACCGACGCCATTCAAGGAGGAGCGATCGACTGGTTATACCTCAGCAGACGATTCCCGAGATCAGAGGAGACTTCGACAAGCGATTGAAGAGAGCCAAGGAGTTAAGAAGAGAGGTTAGTGTGCTGTGCATTCTCTTACCTTTTCTTGCTGATATCATTCTCTTATTCCAGATCGATAATTCATCTGAAATGAAAATTTTCGAGGATGAGTTCAAGAGAAGGAATGGAAAGGAAATCACAGATTGGATTCCGGTAATTAACATTCGTTTTTTGCTTTGAAAATACGTACAATCATTCTTGTCTAATTGTATGTCTATAATTGTTTACCACAACGAAAATAAGCTGGCCGCTGCTGAATAGAAATAATTATCAGATTCTGATCACGGCGACGCATTATCGACTGTGCTACTTCTCATCAAGGGTGGGAGATGGGGTTATACCCCCTTCAGTACACAAATGGAATCCATTCGTCAAGAAAGGGACTGTATTTAACGCCATTGTCCAGTAAGTGAACTATCTTCGGTTAGAAATTTATAAAATTGAAGTTCACTAACCGATTTTGTTACGATTTATAGGAAGGTTCCTCCAAATGCACAATATCCAAGGATTCGATACGAAGTGATGACTCTGTGTGCGAATCCAATCCCTGCGCCGACAGGAGTGACAATTGAAGCGACTCCCGATGATTTAGTGGTCGGTTCTCATTTGATCTCCCGGTTAGTTTCATGGTCAAGGTGTCGACGGTGGTTCGGGTGGAGGAGGAAGCCCATGCATTCTTCCTCCTCTCGTGTGATCTCATCGGGCAATGCTACCTCCCGAAGGCCAATGTCTACAGTGATCGGCCTATCTTCGTCCATGAGAGAATTCGTGTTTGGACCAGAAAAATATGCAATGGTAAGAGGATGATTTGGCATGAAACGCATTTATGGCAAATATCGGACTTTACATGGGGCCAGGGTGGTGCCAAATAATTAATAAAAATCACCCGTGGGCTTTGAAAATACCCCTCTCACCAGAGCCCCCCCCCCCCCGTAAGTTAACCGTAGTTCTGACATATCCGACACGTGATGATTTTTGCGGCATTTTTTGGTTTGGGATTTATGCGAGAATACTGATAATCGCTTATATGGCCTAGTGGAAGGATTAGTAAATTTATTTAACATTTTTATGGGAACAGGGGCTCAATATATTTAGAGAAATGTGAAGGGGAATGATTATTGGTTGTAGATATTCCCTCGCATTGGGGAGTTCATAAATATGAGCATCTGAATAGAGAGAAGAGTCTGGAGAGGAGAGTAGAGGAGAGGAGGGGAGAGGGAGAGGGTGCTGCCAGTGGCCGGCATCCCAACGAGGTATTCATCATGTTATTGTAATTCAGCAGGAAGGCTCTATCAATTGTAGATTGAGCCACCCTTAACGATAGAAGTACAAAGAAGAAAAGAAGAGGGATTGGGGACATCGATAGGAACGAGAAGGACTGAGAGAGATGTGAGTTTTCACTTTTTCTTCTACTTTTATCGTTTATTTTCTATTGACATCTCAATTATCGCAGATCCGAAACCTGCCTTCATTTGAATCAACCTTATGGGATCGTCCTAAGGGAAGAAGCACCCCGATGGCGAGTATTCAAGTGAGAATTAACAAATTGAAGCGTATGACATAAAGGGGATAGCAGAGGACGCCGCCGCCTTACATTGAATGTGATTCAATTGGAGTGGAGAAGGGAGGAGAGAAAGAACAAAAATCTACTTTTTTATCATCTCAGAAAGAGGTGAGAACAATAATTATGCGAGAGTAAAGGGAGTGCTTCTCTCAGAAGGTCGAGCATACTGGAAATGAGATTGGAGGAGAGCAGAGGAGAAGGCAATCCGCGTGAGTTTACTCGAGGATGCCTCTGAAGAATAAAAAAATAGCATTTATACTTTAAAAAAAGATTGTTCTGCTAAATTACTCACAAGCGCTGAAACCTCATTCAAAAATATTTTAATTAGGTGAAAATAGCATCAAAAGCCACATGTTCGCTCCTTAAAATTTCTCAAGTTCTTTCGAAACGTCCCAGTTATATTGAATAATTCCAACTGGGTTACTACCTAATTTCTGAAGTGGAGTCTAGGATGTGATTGGCAGATTGAACCTTCGTAACCCCGTGAAGACGATCATGAAAAGGATGATGGAAGACTCGAGAGTGACCACTGCGATTAAGATGCACGACAGTAGCAGAGGAACGAAATCGTACGAGAGCATTGTTGAGTTGTTGAAGAAGAAGGGATGATGATTGCACAAGTCGCAAGATCGACTAATGTATATAACAAGATCACATAGCAAGAGTATTTATCTAGAATTGTTTCTCCTTTTTGTGTCCCTTTTTTAATCGTATCCTACTCGATCTTACGCTATGCTTTATTACTAGTGCTTTTTTCTTTTCTTAATAGTAACATAAATAAATACAGATGTTTATTCATAAACAGTCAACATGAGGAGTTTTTGTCTCCATAAAAAATATCTCTAAACGTTGATTTGATTAACGGCTGCCATTTCAGGATTATCACTGGTGGAGAAATGAGTAAGGAATGGATTGAGGTAATTTATTTTCGTGGTAATGTGCGGAATTCGGGAAAGCTTCGTCTCTTCATTCCCCATACTCTTTCTCCACTCACATTCAGGTGATCGAGATAGAGTGAAATGAGGAGACTAATAGTGTGTTTACATTTCCAATTTTTGAATTTTATAGCAGCTTAACCGAAATATTTTGAAAGCTAAGAAGGGCTCTTTCTGCTTTCTGGAGCGAGTGGGATGCAATTGTTCTTTCTCTACATTGCAGGGAGTGGTCACTTCTGTGGACAGAGGACGGGTATTCATCACTTTCAAGCACTGCAGCACGATCTGCCAAGCAAATAGGGCAAGTCGTAAGCTAGCTCTGGGAGATGTAGTCGACATCTGTGTAGTGTGAGTAAGTTTTATCATTTAGTATACATTACGCACTGATTGTCACTTGTTCGGCAGCATTAGGGGTACGTTGCTGAAGATCGCGCTCTCGACTACCTTCGATTCGATGATAATTAATTTTGTTCAGACCTGCCAAAGATGAAGACTGTTTCAATATCGTGGATATAGGAGATAAGATAAGGAAGAGGGCAGACTTGATCGTGGAGCCATTCGAGACAACCAAATGCGTGAGTCCCTCATCCTTTTGAAGAAAAAGGCGGAAAACAGTTTAGGTTGTGTCTTGTGTGTTTTTCATAGCTGCACCTCACATGATCCACTATGAACTTGTCTCCTTCCAGAGTGTCTTCTGTGATGCGAAAGTGATCGACCGATGCACTAAGAGATATTTCGTCCTCGATACTCCAGTCATCGGATTGGCTTTTTTCCTTCTCAAAGATGCGCCTCGGGAGATGGAAGTGGGAGATGTGTGGAGAGTGAAGATGCTGCGGAGGAAGGAGAAGAAATGTACTACTTTATTATTGTAGATGTACCTATTCAAAGGATTTAGAAAGTTTGCCAAATATTCAACCCAAAATTTTATCTTTGCTTGTGAGTAACCACAATTCGTAATCAACCATGTTAAGCGTTTCCATCGTACTGGATGGCCATCGATGTCACTGGAGACTGCCCTCGAATTTGGACTGCATCAATCAGAAGTAATGAGAAGAATGGGCGAGACTCGATGAGCACCAGTGGATACTCTTCTTCTTCTCCTCAATCCTTCCTTCATACACCCGATATATCACAAGACATCGAATGGACTACTGTCAGTTTTTTACAAGATTTCATTGATTTCGATCTGCCTGTGTGGCTTGCCTATAACTCTTGCAAGCGGGTATTCATGGGGAGTTCGCTCCGAGACGGGACACCGTCCGCTCGCTCATGATCCCCTAGAACCCATCCGATCCATCCTATGAAGCAGTATTCTGTGAGTTGATGACTGTACCACCGCAGTGTGTATCATCCCAGAACACCCTATAAATTGACGTAAACAGGGAGTTTATTAAGGAATGCACACAATTTTCTTGCAGGTGATGATCACTGGAAGTGACGATTATTTCTGGTTCGGTGCGAGTGCGCCATTCGATTGTGTAAGCATCTCACAGAAGCTGAATAGATCTGGAAATAAACTAGAGAGAGGGGCTTTCCATCGAGTCAAGTGCACCAAGGCTCACGATGGAGCGATTAAAGCTTCCATTTTGGATCCCCACCCTCTTTATCCTACAGGTTTTCATGTGGATGTAGATCTGAATCAACTTAAGGTATTTTTTTCATATTATTTACATGCAATCGACCAACCAAAAATCGAATATATTAGTTGTCTGTCCCCTCTTCAATAACGATCTCTACAGGTTTGGTGTAAGTCCCAAATAGTGGAGGTTCAAGAATCTGGATTCATTGTTCACAATGAACTTATTGGAGACGCTACACTTCCATTCGAGATTGCTAGCAATGGAATGAGAGTTGGAGACAAGTTCGAATCACTTTACTGTAGACTTACAAGAACGGGTGAGTATTTTTTATATTTTTGTTTGGCTCGACCATCATAATTCCAGAAAATCGGACAAAATGGGCAGTTGAGAGAACAAGGTTCGACACATCGCCATCTAATGAAATCAAGAACGAAAATAAATATCATAAGAATGAAGAGAATTTAGTCGGAGAAACAAAGCAATTTGAAGAAGGAAAGTCTCCAAAGAAGTAAGTTCAGTTCTTTTTTTATGTAGACTTGCAATTCTTGCAGATCTGTGAAAGACCGGCGAGTATTAGATAAAATGCATAATTTCTTACGCGTTCCGGCAATGCGAAATTCATTTGCAATAGAAGATAGAGAAGCTTTGGAGGCTGTTGAACGAATCTTGAAAAAAGACCGCTCGATGTGAAGTATGATTATTATCATCCCTCCCTTCCCTCTCTCCTTCATATGGCTGATGATCGAGGGTCTCATTTTATTATCCTTACGTCACTGTCATAGAAGCCTAAATTATTATTAATTTGAATGATATTATTTATTTTTTTGTTAGGTAATGAAGATCTCAAACATTGTATTCTATGGCGTATTTCTGTCCTTGAATTGGAAATGTTCTTTGTTCGTGTTTTAATATGTGGATTAGCTACTTTGAATGTATTTTTAATAACATTTAACTAATGCATTTTTGTTTGATAAGTAAAGTTTTTCGAGCTGATGTTGCTTTTGGGTCGTTAACGTGGTTTGTATCCCACTGTCATATTGGTTTTTTATGTCGTAATGTTTTTGAAAGGGTATTATCGAAAGGAGAGTGCTTCAATGCTGCACAAATATTCCTTTTAGATACTGTATAACCTCTTCCGCCATCTTCATTAAATGAAGCGTTCCTGAAAGTAAAGGATGATCGGGTTATTAGTGCAGCTTTCAGCTGATATTGTTAAGGTAACGTAATCATATTTATATAAACATTTATCATTAGTCAAGTATTTATTATCGACTAAAAAGTGGTGAAAACTACGTGGTTCGCGGGGTTGTGTTTTAAGGATAACAATTGTACGCGACTGGTGAGAGCCTGCTTAAAACGTTGTAAAAGGCTCGTGAGGCCTCGGGCAATTCGAAAAAGTTCGGATGGGGCTTCGCCCCATCCCAACTTTTTCGAATCACCCTCGGCCTCACGAGAAAAAGATCAAACTACAAATTACAAAGATCAAAGATCAAAATTTAAAAGCGCTCGCCATGGGGATGCCAACGGTCAAGGTCCTATCCTTCTACGATGATTTTGAAGCGAGTTAGAGCCATTTGAAGAAAAAGATCAAACTACAAAGATCAAAGATCAAATTTTGAAAGTACTCGTGAAGGGTTTTCATATGGTCAAGGTCTTATGCACATAGGATGATTTTGAGCCGAATTAGAGCGATTTGAAGAAAAAGCGTGACAGACAGACGGACAGACAGACGGACGGACCGACAGACAGACGTTACGATATTTCTTTATACAGTAATTGAAGATCTGGTCGACGTCTTCTCGTCGTCTCATCACATACAGCAGAGATGATCTGCCTAACGACTGCCACGAAGGAGATTGGATCAATATCGTGTGAGCCATCTAGTGACATGAATTTGCTGAGAAATACTATATATACCGTATATTTGAAGATTCGATGCGAAGGGAGTGCTGCGCAACATCCATAAAACGGAGAATGTCTTGGAGACTAGACGAGATGAGAGAGGGAAACTGCAGGTGAGAGAGAATTCAATCATATTTGAGTCAGTAATAAGTGAAGTAATAACTAAAAAGTGAGGTAAGGCAGGCCGATAAACCGACAGTGAAATTGTTACATATGTAAGAGATATGTAGTAAGGTTGGCTATTCGGAGCAGAATTGCTATATCGCATTTTCATATTGCGAAATGTGAGGGGGGGGGGGGTTGCGATATATCAATTCTGCTCCGAATAGCCAACCTTATTATGGAGGGATGGAATTTCAAAGTTGGAAAATCTGCAATGTCTCGCATCTCTAATGCGAATGCTCAACTTTTTCCTCTCGCTCTCCCCTCCCTTTGCGAATTCGCGGTTTTGCATTCGCATTCCCAACCCTAGTGAGAGGTGAGAGATGAGATGGATAAGGCAAGACCCGAGCTCGGCCGAGAAGATGAATGCTAAAATTCATGAATTTCTTGGATGATATTCCCTTACTACGAGGAATTGGTGTTACTGATCGATTGTTGCATTGCCAGGTACTTGATGTCTTTCTGGTGAATCCCCGACGAGACACAGCGTACAGCGAGAGGTTCGGTGTAACCATAATGGAAAGCGGAGAAGAAGGAGACATTTGGACTGAACATGAAAAGACGAAAGGCCATCGTTTCCTACTGTGGCTTACCTTGTGAGCTGTTTGCATCTGAGCTATTCGTATGCTTCCTCTCTCTACCAATGGACTTCATTGCAGATCTCGATCCCAATTTGTGATCGAGAAGCAATCCCTCGAGAGAACTTATCCCAAGGATGGGGAATATTCGGAAACATACAGAAGAATGATGGAAGACGTAAGCTTGAGGGATGGCCTGTCTATTCCGAGAAAATCACAGGTAATTTCAGGCAGGGAAGTTGGATATAAACATGGAGGAAAAAACCGGAGACTCTTCATTTAATGAAGAGGTGTGAACCTGAGGTTTCATAAGCAATGCAATTTTAAGATAATGATTGTGGGGTACGGCCCCGCCAGCCAAAGGTTCTTTTCTTCTTCACATTCTGGCGAATCATATATTCACGAGTGCGAGTGGAGAAATTATGGCCAATTGAAGATAGGAGATGTATACTTTGCTACTTTGAGGTCGGTTTGAAGGACACAAGGTGTTATTCGTGATCTGAGGAATTGGAATAATAGTTATTTTAATTCAGGAGAGTAAAGGAAGTCGATGTGCAGTTCAGGGTGATAAAGCTGATAAAGAAAGTAGAACTTTGGGAAGGAGTACAAACTGATGTGAAGGGCAAGGAAATTGGGGTAAGGATCACTTCGGTTATTTCATTTTGACATGTTCAATGTTCACTTGAGAGAATCTTCTCAGCTTGAATTGAACGGGAAGATAGTCGATCGACGTGATTCTTGCTGTGCACTGGAGACAATTCCATTCGGACTCGTCACTTATCCCACTGATCTAGGCATCAAGTGAGGTCGCATAGTATCTCACTGTGGCACTGCTTCATTTTGGGGGAGTATGCTCACTCGTCTACTCCTCGGGGTCGCACTTCGGATTCATGCAGTCGGGCTTACTTAGAGACACTGTTAGGCTTCTTTAGATTGTGCGAAGGCTGCTTGGGATCATCTTAGTATGCTCAGGCTTAGCTTGAAAGGGGTGATGGCATTGCTTACCCCGTCAAGTAAAGGTGTCATTTTGCTGTCTGCTATAAATTATTCTCCAGGGCGATCCCGGAAGACGTGCAAATTGGAGATTATATGAGAGTACGGATAAACCGATTCAAAACTACCAAACGTGAGCCTTCCATTCTGCAAATTGTATCTCTATTTTTTCAGCTGATTATCCCTCTAAATGGCAAGTAACAAAACTAAAACAAAAGCTACCACCACCTGTGGATAAAGGAATTTGGTTCGAGGTTTGTTGCCTTGCAATCATTAAAAAAATGCTTAAACGTGAATTGTCGCCATCAGGGAATCGTAACTGGAATGAGTGGATCGCGAATATTCATTTCATTCAAGCATGGGAATGCTATTTATCATGTTAATAGCAATACTGGGATTTCTCTTGCTCTCGGCACGATTGTCGATATTTGTGTGAGGTTGGCTTTTTTTGTGTATTTTCCGACTTTTCTTTATTTTTCGAGATGAAGACTATCCAGGGAACAGGAATCGGATAGTCTCTTCGAAGTGTGTGATATTGGGAGGACAACACGGAATAGGAGGGATATGAGAGTGGAGCAGAGCACGGATGGAGGCAGAACGGTGAGCAGACCGCCCTCTTATCACTTAGGCTTACCTACCACTCCCAATACTTTCACATGTTCCTTTTCCAGTTGTTCTCAGTCATTTGTCCGGCCAAAGTAATGGAACAAAGGGATGGTTATTTTGTGCTCGAAACTCCCATCATTGGAACGGCAATTTTATTTTACCGGGACTGTCCGAGAAATTTGAGAGTAGGAGAGACATGGACCGTGAAGATGCATGTAAGGAAAGAGAAGAGAGGTATGCATATATGAATAGGACCCTAATGAAATAAAGTTTAAAGTATATAATGTTAATATGTTTTCAACGCATGAAAGTAAAGTGCACATGTTATTAAATTTACAGTATAAGTGAAATTATTTTTCATTTTACTATTATGTATAGTTTAGATCTGCCGTCGAACTGGATAGTGCATGAAGTTATGAAGGACTCTCATCAGTCCATTCCTTGTGAGGGACAGAGCAGCGAAAGGAGAAGAAGAGAAGTGGAAACGAAATCAATCCTATCGTCTGATAGCCTCGTTGATTCGAAAGAGGATGGAGGATGGGGAACGGTGGGATTAGTAATGTGATCTATTGTTCATCAAACATTCTCCTTGAGGTGATCATAACAGGGGCCAAAGAAGACTCTTGGTTTGGATCGTGCTATCTGTCAGATACCGTCATCATACCACATCGTCTTATTCACGACCTGCAAATTCCGGAGCGAGGAACATTTTTCCGCGTCAAATGCTCTTTCGAGGGGGGTAATTTGATGGCATACGAGTTGAATCCCAGGCCGATCACCCCGAAAGATTACAAGATTGTGAGCCATAAAGAGTGCGGATTACATGTGAGATATTGATTGATACTCTGTTTTACTCTCGCATCGGGAGAGTATGAAGTGTCTTGATGCAGGTGTTGTGCTATGCGACAATCGAAAGCAGTCAATCGAATGCATTCGCTCTCTTCAATGAGATACTGGGAGAGGCGACTCTCCCTCATAAATTCGCCCATTCTGAGATGAGAGTGGGAGACATTATAGAAGCAGTCTACTACAGAGTGAAGAATACAAGTGAGTTAGCTGTGCACCTCTTAAAAGAATCATTCACTCTAGATAATCGCACCCATTGGATGGTGAAGGAATGCAAGAGAATCACTGGAAGATCGGATAGTAATAGAGACATGACGAGGAATAATGAGAATGATGACAGAAGAATGAAAGAGGTAGGAGATGGATTCTTGGCCGATGAGGTAAATACTTATCAACGCTACATTTTACTTGTATTTTCCAGATGAAGTGTAATGGTGAGATAAATTCGGTGGTGGATTCACTATCTCAGGCTGATCAACGGCAAGTTTCTGTTCACAGTTTGCATGAATTGGGGGATGATTTATTTACAGGAAAAAGAGAGATCGGAGAGTGTTGGATCAGATGAACTACTTCATGAGTCTTCCCCATATTAACAAGATGTTTAAAATGAAATATCCGGAGGAAATAAAAATAATTGAGTCTATTTTGGACAAAGATAGAATTAAACCTCTAATCAATGTACTGACTTAATAATTGCATAACACTTTTTCATTCTGACATGTCTTAGATCTAATTCGCTAGTTGCCCAAAATTGTTACCTTATGGAGAATAACTTTCATCGAATAAAGTGTTGAAGAATGATCTAATTTTCTTATGATATCGGTCGAATATCCGATGACTACTTTTTGACCCATTCGCCTCTTCCTTAACAGGGGTCTTCGTTGCAGAGATGGGGACGGATCGACAGGATGGGGTCGTCGTCTCCAGTAATAACAATCCTTCTAATTTAGTCTTCTTCATCCAAACACGCCTCGGAGCGGCAGTGAGTCTTCCTCTTCATTATCAGGATTTGACGCTCCCAATTAGTATTTATTTTTAATTTATCTCCTCGCTTAAATATACCTTGAGGTGGCGTTTCCACGTGTTCACTCGAATGCAATCCAACTGGGAAGTTACGTGAGGGTGTCTCTAATGTGAGTCACATCGTTCATTTGGCGTGGGAGGGAGCTGCTTAGATGGAAGTCAACTATCTAACTCTGCATCCAGTCACGTAATCCATGCTGCTGTTTTAATTTATCTCGGTTGTAGGCCACCTCGTAATCGATCTATGAACTTCGAAGTGGATAGTATGACCTTCAACGAACGACCAAATGATCATCGTGTGAAAATAGACGGCACAGAAATTCACGTAAGGACTATCACTGCAATTGATATTTTATAGATAAATTATATTTGCAACTTGCCGAATTAGTTTAAGGAATCTCTTCTTCAAAGTGATATGACTTAAGTTGATCCATTGTTTTGTTGGAAGCGTCCACATTACGATGTTCACGAATCAATTCCCTATTTCTTACAGATTTCATGCGAAGCTGTTCTCGTGGAGGCGACACCCGATTACTTCATCTTGGAGAACAGTTACTTGGGTCGAATGGCGAGAGAGAACACAGACAGACGACTGATTGGAATGAAGAATGGGATGGTGTGCAGAGTGGAATGCAGACTGACTACATCTACTGAGAGTCAGCCCCTTCCTCTTATTACTCACTCTCTCGTGAAAGCAGTAGCACGGGGAGGATGTAGAAGGGGGAAGGGCGAGTACCATCTCCATTCCTTTAGAGCGTCAACTGAATGGAGTGGGAATCCACTGGATGGTCGACAGTCTGCATCTCCCCTCCACTCATGGCCCATCTGCTCCTTCTATGGCTGATCTCAATGACGGGGACTGGATTACTGTGGGTTATTCATACTAGTGTGAAATCAGGCAATGGGTAATATCTAGACATAGGTCGCAGTGGTAGTGATAATTGTCACACCTGAAAGTTATTGAGATGAAGATTGCAGGTTGTTATCGTTGGACGCAGTGGAGATGTGTGGCATGGAACGGGATCGGGTGTGGATACTGTAATAATCCCTGTGGGAAATGATCAGTCGATTACGATGGCCTCCCTCCATCGAGTGAAGTACTTCATTGACTTGGAAGGGAAGAGCATTGCATACGAGTGGGAGTCCTCCCCCATCGTCACCTCCGATTTTCAACTGGCCATGGGATCCTCATCTACTGATACCAATGTGAGATCCACAAGTTTTCGACTATTTTTTTAAATATTTCAGATTTGGTGCACTTCTCGTATCATTGCCGTAGAAGAAACATACTACACTGTTTACAACGAGATACTGGGATCGGCCAGACTGCCTTTCAATGTAGCAAATTCAAAGATGAATATTGGCTATGAACTAAGGACGATGTACAAAAAGGATTCAGCCAAAAATGGTACGTTACTGAACATAGATTGTGCTTATTAATTTTCTTTGTTTTTTGACACTATTAAAGTGATCTGCAGATGATGGAATCAGATGGAATGTTTTGAAAGCAATTGTATTGAAAGAGGAGACTCGTGCGAATGAGAGAGTTGTTCAGCCAGTATCGAACCATTCTTACTCGGATGATTCCAGTGACACGACGACGAACACTTCCTTTGTGAGTATAACATTCTCTATGTCTTAATGCCATGATGTATTGGATAATTGACCATTTCAGAGCAGTACAACCGTATCGGAGAATGATGTTCCATTAGAGAGAAGAAGGTATCCCAGTTCTCTTCACAGTTCAATAAGAATCTCCTTCCAGAGAACGGGCTACTCTCGATTTGATGGGGCGGTTTCTGTCCCATGCCCGTGTCCGTTCTGCATTCGAGATGTTCAATAAGCCAGCTCTAAATAAGATTGAGTCCATTATTGCCAGAGATAAGCAAAGTAATCGGTAATTTGTAGATTCATGTTTCCATGTATTTTCCTGAACGTGTGTTACACAACTGTACGAAGTCATTATAATTGTCTATGAAGTAATTTATGTTAAACGAGTGTCGTTTACTAATGTGTAGAGGTCTAAACCCTCCCGTGTATTTCTTTCTCAGAAAGATAATTTCAATATTGGACGGTAAGGATGAGTGGCTGGACGAATGGAATCATCGTGAGAAGAAGTGAGATTAAGTCGGGAGTTCTTTTCTTCGTGAACACTCTCCATGGAGTCGTCGTGAGTTTGCACTCAGGAAGAGACTAGATTGAGAGTGGGAGAAGGAAGTACTCAGGTGATGTATCCCCGAGTGCACGAGAGGGATCGAGGACTCACTCTCGGGTCGTATCTGAGAGTGAACACTGAGTGAGTACTCTCTCTTCTCTCGATGGGGTGAAGGTGTTCTATTCTTCTCTTGAAGACCTTCTCGATCTCGCATCGACAAATGCCAGAATGAGGAAGTGCAGAATTTCGAGTGGAATGAGCGGCCAGTGGATCACGAAGTGGAAATTCGATGGAGCAAAGTCAACGTAAGTATTCAGCCATCCAAGTGCCAACAATTATTACAAGCTTTTCATTTTCTTAAATCTGTTCAGGTAAAATGCAACGCCAAATTCGTTGGAACAGAGAAAGGGTGAGCGAGTCGTGTTCTTTCCTCATTATGCATAGGAACAATTTAATCTGAGCTGGTACATCTTCAACAATGCGTATCTCGGTCGATTGGCAATGAGGGAGAATGGAAGACTGAACGATAGAAATCTGAAGGTCGACCGTCTCTATCGGGCTCTCTGCCGAATTTCGAATAATGAGGATGGCAAGTTCTACCTTTGAGGTGTACTTCCTTCAATGGCTTTTTGCACGAAGGAGAATCAATGTATGCAGTACATTGCAGGATTGGCTTCAATTCGTGATCCGATACACTGGGTGATCGAGGATATGGACTACGCAGATCGGGTGAGCTCTCCCCTCTCATCCTATTCCTCTCTTCTCTTCCCAGCATCTTCACACTGGTCGATGGTTCGAAGGAGTAGTGACGAGGTGTGGAGATCAGTTCCTTATCCTCACTTCTCCTCGATTGCCCGAGGACGTCTTCCTCTACGATTGGCAGAGAGGGAGAGGTGAGAACATCAAGTACGTTCCGCTTCTCCTTATTGTGTCGCATTCCTATGACCAGACCACAGTCGATGCTCGGCAAATGGAGCAGATTCAAAGTCGCTATTCCGCGATCCAATGATCATGGACTACGGTATCGCGCAATGAGTGATATTGAATGGATCGATGCGTTGTACGAAACGCGCGTGATTAATGGTTACACTGAGGTACACATTCGATATTATTTCAGCTTTATTTACCACCGTTTTTAATTTAATATTATAGAACAGTCTAATATATTAGGTTGGCGCGAAAGTCTTTGTCCATTATTCAAAACTGTAGTTCTTGGGGAAAGGCAAGCATGTGTTCAAATATACTTGTCCTCATTATTGTCAATATGTGCCCAACGTACCTGCAATGTATGGATCCCCTCCATTTAGAACCCGCCTGGACGCGAGTCAAAGAATTGCTTGAGCGCAGAATCGAGACTTCCACGGGAATTGAAAGCCATAGCTCTAAGAGAATGAGGCAGGGCTGCGAAAAGCCAGTATTCCGTTGGGGCCAAATCACTAGAACTCACTAGAATTCGGGCGATGGGGGGAGAACCAACCATCCGTATCCAGTCACTTCTTGCTTGATTTGTTTAGCGACATGAAGACGGGCGGATTCGTGCTGATAGTAACCGTTCGTTTCCTTCAGGCTTAAACCATCGAGTTATTTCTTCAGATTCTGTAGTTGTGCGACGGTCTTGACCCCAGTAATTAGTATGCCCTTGGTGAGCAACTCCGATTAGATCACGCCATCCCCTCTCCATCAAACAAATATCATGATTTTTAGGGGGCGCAGCTCATATTTGGAGACATCCTATGGGGTCTCTCCTTCTCCAACCCAATGGGCTCCCCTGTGGTTGTTATCGTAGAGGGTCTGTTTATCATCCCCGGTTATGAGCCGGTCCAGCCAACGATCCGCACCGTAGAGAGTGAGGGGGGATTTGGAATCATCGAATCCGCGTCCAATGTTGGCTTGGGTCATGTCATGAGGTATGAATCGACCGATAAGTTTCCTCATTCCAAGGGTTATCAAGCCTTCCTCTACTGTGCTATGGTGGGCTCGGAAGTGTATTGGCCATTTTAAGGACAGTTTGAAATGGGTCCGTTTCCACAACTTTCTTCAACGTTTCCAAATTCAACTCACGAGGCCTCCCAGATCTATCCTGATCATCGAGGGAAAAGTCGTATGTATCGAAGCGATGGAACCAATTCCTGAAGGTGTTGTAGAGGGGGCATGTGTATGATAAACATTCTTCAGTAGGATCTCCGAATCCTTCATTGTGGTGTAGGATAGATAGAGGTAAAGCAGAACATGTCGGAAGTGGGTGTCGCCAGGAACATACATCGCAACTCTACTAGAGCTTGACTGAAGGAAAGGGAAGTGGAGTTGTTTACTATAAAAGCCTATCACTGACTGTTATTCACTAGGATCGAGGAAACGCCAAAGTGCACTTGCGACGAGCAGTGTTAAAACAAAATCATGGACAAAGACTTTCGAGCCAACCTGATATTTTACAAATTTATCGTTTATCCGATTAAACTGTAACTGTAAAGGTTTCTTGGTGTACATTGCAGTTGTTGATTGAATGTGGATGGAATGGAGAAATGGAAGATGAGCGAGCTCTTCTCTCTTCTGATATTGGACTCATTCGGGATTGGAATGGAATTATCGATACGAGGAAGGAGGAATCAATGGGGGAGTATCGATTCTGGGTTATCACTCACTACAGGTAAGAAGTGGAAGAAGGAAGTGAAAGTACTGGATGATGAATATGCAGTTTGAAAATGGATATAGACAGAATCACACTGCCCGATGGAAGCTGTCCATCTACGATAACCTGCCGACCAAGGTTAATTCACATCCCAGAAAGAAGGAAGACGACAGGTGAGTGAATAGTGAAACACATCAGAAAGGACACTATTAATGAGATTCCAGACTTGAGATGAGGTCGGAGAACGATTCTCAGGGACCATCAAAGTGAGCTCGCGATACGTTTTCCACCACTTTCAAAATACCATTTACAGAAAGAAGGACGGGCGAGTTATCAATTTGATGATTAGGCTTATGAAAGATCAATCCCTTTGCCATTCTTTGCGGGATAACGATAGAGAGTCTGCCATGAGAATCCAGGAAATTGTCGAAAGATATATTCAGAAATAGAGTAAGATGTGTTCAATGACTCTAAACGCACCCAGCTTAACTATAATATCACTTGCAATTGTAAATTGCATTGCACTTGCATAAATGTTTTGTTTGTGCTTCAACTAACCCACTACTCCCGAGAGCGGTCATGTCCTCGTTTCTATCTTGTCCTTTGATGCTTCTCAATCTCCATTTCTCGATTCTAAGGATGGAGGGTATAGGATGGGCGAATGGAATTGTCGCGGGATTCAGTCAAGTGGATTGCGGCACTTTCTACTTCGTCTACACACCACTTGGAATCGGAGTAAGATCTACACTGATTTTCGTTTCTGTCAACTCTGATTTTCAATCTCTAGCTGACTTCTCAGGTGATGCATCCCCGTATCCATGAGAACAACGACGACGTGGAGCTGGGAGCTTACTTAAGAGTACTCCTCTAGTGAGTATCCAATACACCGAACATGTAACATGTGTAGAATATTAATTTGCACACTTTTTTCAGTCCTCCCAGAAGCAATGGGAGTAACATGGAAATAGAGGGCTACGAGTTGAATAGGAAACCAGTTGATCACGAAGTGGAAGTGCAGCGGAACGCAGTTGAAGTGAGTGAGATGCATTTGATTGCCCTCTGAAATGGCACTCTTATTTCAGATCAAATGCAATGTCAAATTCATGAGGCAGCATAATGCGTAAGGAATGCTCTGTCGATTTACTCGTATAGGCAGCAATATGATTAGCAATAGATGATGTTGATTCTCCAGGTGGTTCATATTCTACAATGATTATCTCGGTCTATTGGCATTGAGGGGAGATGGAGAGAATGGGGAGAAGAATATTCGAGTTGGATGCGTTTACAGAGTTGGCATTCGAAGAGCCAAAACTGCCGAAGGTCAACTATTTCCACTACTTATTGTTAGATGGAGAGTTCTAAAATGTAGCGTGATCGTTGTAATTATTCCATCCTCATTGCTTGACTTTGTGAATACTCCTCTAATGTTGATAAGTTAAATGATTATCTCTATATCAGAGATGTCCTCGGATGGACAGCCCGTTGTATGGATTGTTCATAAAATCGACTTCGCCGAGCGGGTATGCAATTTTTTTTGTCAATGTGCATCTAAAATTATTTTTTGGTTTTTCATACTACGCTGATCACTTATTTATTTATTGGTTTTTCATACTACGCTGATCACTTGTATGTAGTTCCTTCCTAAAGCAGTACTAATATAGGAAAGAGTTGAGGAGGGACGAAATGAGAATGAAGTAGGTTAAGGCGACTCGCCTCCACCACACCTATCCAACTCCCCTACAGTTGCTCACTCTCATTTCTTTCCATCTACGTCGTACCGTATTCTACAATAGTTCCCCTGCAGCCTCAGCTCACTAGTCGATGGTTCGATGGCATTGTCACGAAGAGCACTGATAATTTCCTTCTCATCACATGTCCCAATATCTGTTCAGATGTCTGCCTCAATAACTGGAAGAGTGGAATCCATCTTCCGTTAGTCATCATAGATATCTCATTGAATGAATCACTCTACTATCAGGACAGAGTCCATTCTCGGTCGATGGTTGAAAGTCCAAATCGATAATCGTCGATCTGGTGAATTCGGAATACGATACAACGCCATGAGCTACTTCACCGAAGCGGAACCAATGTGCAAAACGCGTGTGATAAGCGGTCTGGCTGAGGTAGACCAGTTATACACTGAATGAGCTAGAATGAACACGATTGAGGTGCGAATTCCTTGCCAATGGAATGGGGAGATTGAGGATTCACGAGCTCTTCTTCAATCTGAGATTGGCCTTATTCGAGATCACGAGGGACTAATCGATACGAGTAGTGAGCGGGCGAAGGGAGAGTATCAATTCTGGGTGGTTAAACACTTCAGGTGAGGAGAGAGAGAGGGAGTGAATGACGAGTATGAGGAACTATTAACTGGACAAATTGTCGATTATTTTAACTTGAATATCTCATATATTGTGATGGTGAATATGAGAATAAAGAATGAATGATGCAGACAGAACCACACGGCGCGATGGAAGTTGTCCATTTATGACAATGTGGCGAAGAAGATCAATGAAACGAATTGGGCTGCGAATCAGTGGGAAGAAAGGTGAATGATTAGGGAGTGGAATGATATTCATAATTGATTATAAATAATACTAAAATGATGATTACAGAGTGGAACATACGACTGAGAATCCGCAGAATTCTCTCTCCCATGGACCTCCATCAAGGCGAGTTGGGTAGGGGAATTCTCATGGGGAAGGAGATAGTTGTAGATGTGAGAAGGACGGACGAGTGATCCATCTGATGAACAGACTAATGAAAGCACCCCTTATGGAAGAATGCTTCCTAGCTAACGATAAAGAGGCTGCACTCAGAGTCAGGGAGATTCTTGATAGATACGCCCGCAAGAATTTGTGTTAGATCTAATGCTTGTTAATATTTTTATCTAAAGAACACATATTACTTACAGTTGTGAAATGTTCATGTCGAATAATTGTATTATTTCTGTGAAAAGTTTCGAAGAAATAAGGAAAAAAATGGTCATTGTCCCATATATCTGAACATCTCTCTGGATTTCCTTTTCACTCTCAATTCTCTAGAAATGGGTAGTCGATGGTTGGATGGGGTTATATCGGGCTACTACGATGGATCGACTCGCAGGACATTCTTTGTCACTACACCTCAAGGAATCGCGGTAAGCAGAGTGTAGATGAGTGAACTTCAACAGTGCCCATTGCAGGTAGTCTATCCTCGAGTTCATGGATATCATCCAGATGTCAGAGTGGGAGTGTTTGTGGCCGTCCAAGTTAGGTCGGGCAACTATTTTTGGTGCTATTAACATTGCTGCGATATAATACATATCTTCAATCATGACAATATTTAGTCGTCCTCGCACTAGAGGAAAGAGTTTGGAAGTTGAGGATATGAAGTTAATTTCTCATCCCGAAGGAATTGACAGAAGAGTGAATTTAAACGAACTGGAAGTCAGAGTATCTATCGTCTTTCTCTAATTATTGATTCAGATTTTGTGCCAAGCATCGTTAACGAAAAAGGAATTCGGGTAAGAATCCCCTGTATTATGTTATATCTTATATGATCTTAGATGGTTCCTTTTCCACAATGACTTCTTGGGTGGTATGGTGAAGAAAAGAGGAAGCGAAAGTGATGAGGAAGAACTGAATGAGGCTGGCACATCATATACAGTCGTGTGTCGGAGAGTCAGAGCAGAAGATCGTGAGTACCCTCTATATATTACTAATTATGACTTCCTATTCTTAAGATGTTCCACTAGCAATGAAGGCGTTTTGGGTGATAGAAGGGATGACTACTAAAAATGAAGTGAGTAAATACTTTTCAGTTCACACCAATCTTTCATATATAAATCCGACTATCAGATGGCAAAGCGTGAGGATGGAGAGGATAAAAATGAAGAGAAGGAGAGGGAGAAGAATACGAATGAAGTGATGGAGACGAGAAGAGTGAAGACTGTGAGTGCTTTCTTCGTACTCACATTGAAACTTTCGTATATCTCAGACGGAGAGCATCATTCCTTACATGAGGAAATTGTTGATGGACAAGGAAGTGTGCAGGCTATTCGCAGTGCACGATGAGCAAACTTTCGAGAGGATTAAGCAGATTTGCTTCCGTAAATAGTCCTATAGTTGTTGATTTATTATGTTATGCTTTCTTTTATACAATATTCTCTGTTATTTTCCAGAAAATTCCAATGCATAAATGATGTTACACATTCTGAGAGAATGAAATGAATCGATGTGAAAGGTCAACTACCGTGACATACCTAATCCCTCAGGGGAAATTTCCTCAATTCAATCATTTTCGTAGATGCCTAAAGCTGTAGTTCTGCAGAGAGATGACAGGGAAGTACAGGTGAGATATTAAAGGATGGGCTACGGTAGTCTCTTTTGATAACTCCTTCCTTCAGGTCTGGCAGAGTGATCAACAGAGGATCGAAGTGATCGATGCCTGTGATTGTCCCCAATCAGCCACTGTAGGAACACCCATCGAATTGAAGTGAGTGCAGAGAGAAGCGATGTATTTTATTGTAGATAACGTAGAATGGCATAAGTAATCTACAGGATCGATGCCCGCTGTAGAGTGCTGGAGTGCAAAGTACTGGATAGACCACTCAAGATGCAGACTCAGATCGGAGTGACTATGGTGAGTGGTGAGAGGAGTGTGCAGTGTAACGGGGCATTCCAGTTTCTGGATATCTTCATCTTCCCTCAACCTCATCTGGCATTCTCAATCTACTTTGGTGCTATCACTGTCGATTCTCAGTTCTCTCCAGTTGATTCGGATCGCAGTTATCTCGCCTATGTCACCTGGTTAGTTTACACCTAATCACCTATTTTCCAACCATTTTATATAGATATTTTGCTTAAAAGTACAAACGGACTATGAAATATTGATATAAGGATTTCGTCTTCGGTTGGCCATCCCTGTGTTATTATATGTATATTTTTCGGCTTTGTGTATTTTCTTTAATACCTTATTTGGACATCGTTTATCCGATGGAAAAATTAAAATGGGGGGGGGGGCAATTGCGTCCTCGTCTGGTAATTTAAAAATGAACTCGATTGATTTTGAGGGATAAACGTCGATCTGAGATGGTGATCCTGAAACAGACACCGCCTCGAAATGCGGCTATAAATGAAGAGGAATGGAGACAATTGAGAGACGAAGTGAGTGATCACTCGCTCACCCACTCACTTCCATTGGGCATTGCAGTATGAGAAGTATCTGCAGTCGGAAGCGGAAAATGAAAGGAAAGGAGAGGTCAGTTACCCCCCCCCCCCCCCTTCTTCCCCTTACAATGAGTATCTCAGCACCCGAAGAAGGAGAAGCTGACAGTGGCCATTCCCCCAATGGAGAGAAGGGCAGAGGAGAGATCCTTCTCTGATCGAATGAGTTCGGTGAGAAAGGGGACGAAGGGGGGGGGGACTGACGATGAGGTCATGAGTCAGATCTCTTCGAAACTGGATTCGGTCTCGATGAGGGAGGAAAAGCGACAGATGGATGGAAAAACGAGTGTCAGAAGTTCGGTAGGGATTTCTGATGTGCAAATATTGATATTTTTAATAATCGTTTATAGAACGATGCGAGAATCAACCCATACCCTGTGAGACACTCCATTCCACTCAATGAACGGAACGATTCGAGCATGAGCAGGAGTGGAAGAGGAGGAACACCAAGAGAAGGTGAGATGAGTATAATCATTCGTTGATGTTCTTCTCTTCCCAGGAGGAATGACCAGCTCATACTCTGGAATACCGAGTGTAGTGGAAGAAGTTGGATGGTGAGTTACTAGGGAGATGGGGTTAGAAGGGTCACACAGGACGATGCCGGTGCTGTAAGTATAGTGGTGTGCGTTGATGATTGTGAATGAGGGTCTTCTACTTGAGGGAGAAAGGAGTGGTAGCCAGCGAGAACCGAGGAGATTCTCAACATCCAAGGAAGTTCATTGTCTCGACGAAGAAGGGAAATGTGGTGAGAAGAAGAAGGAAGAGCAGGATGAGAATAGATTGGACAGCCTCCATTTCAGGATGTGTATCAACGAGTATTCGAAGGAGTGAGTCCACCATTGAAGGTGGGAGATTATGTGGAAGTGAAGCTGAGGTGAGCGATAAAGAAGAGTGGAGAGAGAGAGAGAGAGGGAGAGAGAGATGACCAATGTGTGGTATACAGACCACAAGAAGGATCAGCAACTTATGATGTCGAAGATATGGAGATGGCGAAATCGAAGCCAATGGGACTGAAGAGTCAGATGCACGATGGAATTCTCATGGTGAGGATTCAGTTGAGAGGTCAGGTAGAGTCATCGATTCCAGATAACTTGCGATGCGAAATACATCAAAAGAGCAGCCGATGATTATAAGTCTTGGTGAGTGTGGAAGTTACTGTATCATAAGGGTAGTGAGGATTAAAATGAAATAATGATTATGATTTATTATGATACAGGTGGGTCGCGGAGAACTCGTATCTGGGAAGAATCGGAGTGGAAGGAGTGAGGGAAGGAGGAGACATGGTAGGGAAAACAACGACCATCACTGTCAAGCATCTGAGACCAGGAATTAGCATTGGTGAGTAGAGAGGAAGGGGAGAAGAGAAGGGAAACATGAGACATTCACTACAGCACTCGAGAAGTCGGGAGTTCAATGGATCGAAACGAAGATTCCGACGATTGTGAAAGCAAGGGAAACTCCCAAGCTCGAGGCTAGTCATTAGTCATAAGACTAATTTATGCACGTTTATCTTCGAAATAGATGCAAACTGTAAGTGTACAGTACCGCCGGAAAGTATTCGCCCACTTTTAATTTCTGCCATAGTTTTTCAATCAAGCGAGCTGTCGTGCTGAAAATTTGAGATAGTATAGCAAATCTAATGGGGAATAAGGTGATTTTATTGCGAACGTATGCAAATTTCACATGCTTGCGTAGTGATGACGCAATAGAATTGCACTTTTTCGAAAAATTGTATCTCTCTGGAGAATTTTGCCATGACTGTCTAACTTTCTGAGTGTTGAAAACTATCCACGTAGTATCCAGAAAAAAATTTCAAGTTGCTGCGACATCGCACCGTGTTGCTGCAGCTGCTGCAAATTTGAGGTTGCAAACTCATAACTTCGCTCCTAGACCAGCTAGAAACACATCCAAAGCGACAAAATGATCCTTACTATGGCCCTAGATGATCCCCAGATCAGCTAGAGACTCGTTTAAAGCAGCAAAATGGTCCTTATCATGACCCTAGAAGATCCTTTGGTGCCGATTGCTCTTCATTTGCTCTCAGGGCTCGAGAAAGTTACTTTTTTCAGATGACTCAAATTTAGTGTATGTACAATTCCATGGCTGAATTTGCATAAAATGTGGTTCCCTGGCAGGAAGGTGCAAAAACCAGCACAGAATGGATTCCCAACTGTTGGTGGAGCTGGCTTCACTTTCCGGGCCGTAGCGAACGATTTACGGACCCGCGCCCTTTTCGAAACGCATGCTTTCTCTTCGCGCCGCTCTCTCATCCTGTAGAGAAAACTCGCGCGCTCGAGAGGGGTGCGCGTCCGTAGATCGTTCACTACGGCCTACCAAATGTTGCTCTACCAAATGTTGGGATTTGATTCTTTGATGGTTTTCGCACCTTCCTGCCCAGGAAACACATTTTATGCATATTAACCTTTGAAATGGTAAGTTTCCAAAGTTGAGTCATCCGAAAAAGTGACTTTTTCGTGTCCTGAGGGCAAGTGAAGACCGATCGATTCCAAACTTTCAGGATCATCTAGGGCCATAGTAAGAATCATTTTGCCGCTTTGAACGAGTTTCTAGCTGGTCTAGGAGCGAAGTTATGAGTTTGCAGCCTCAAATTTGCAGCAGCTGCAGCAACACGGTGCGATGTCGCAGCAACTTGAAATTTGTTTTCTGGGTAGTACGTAGATGGTTCTCAACACTCAGAAAGTTAGACAGGCATGTAAAAATTCTCCAGAGAGATACAATTTTTCGAATAAGTGCACTTCGGTTGCGTCATCACTACGCAAGCGTGAGAAATTTACATAAGTTCGCAATAAGAGCACCTTATTCCCCATTAGATTAGCTATACCCTCTCAAATTTTCAACACGATTGCTCGCTTGATTGAAAAACTATGGAAGAAATTAAAAGTGGGCGAATACTTTCCGGCGATACTGTATGCGTGTATTGTAGCAGAAGAAGGCTCCGTCGGATGGGTGGTACACTGGAATGGTGTGTGGAGTGGATGAAACTACTGTCTTCATCGCTTCCCCCTACCTCAAGATGGACGCGGTGCTGTATGCCACGTATGTGGGAATGGAGGGAGATCGGAATGGGCCCTTCTTGCAGACACGATCCAGATGAAGTGATGGGACTGTGGATCAAGTTCCAACTCAATCAGCAGCATGGAGATCCAACTGGCAGACAAAGAATCGATGAGCATACATTCAGAAGGATTGATCCAGTGTATCAGACGAGGATGGTGAAGGGGATGCCAGAAGTGAGAGAAGAGAGGAGAGAGAAGGAAGAGAGTAATTCTTTCCCTCCCTCAGATACGAGTGACTCTCTCTTACGGAGGAGAAGAAGACGATGGGAAGCCGATGCTGAGATCGGAGATGGGAGTAGTGAGGGACTGCGAGGGACTTATTCCTGTGAGTCATCTGATTCCCTTAGTGAGACATCTGCCAAGGATGGAGATTGTATGGGGAGAGTGCAGGAATAGATGCACCATGAATGGCCAGTTTTATATTCAGGAAAGAATACTTCGGAATGTTCATTTTTAAAAAATGACGACTAAGTGAAACGTAGTGACACTGGCCTAGCAGTGCTCTCCCGCGAGCTGGTCTCGAAGACGGGATGTACCTTTACCTTTTTAGTAAAACGTAGAAGTTCTTAACAGATGTAAATTGATTCCGAAATATCACAATGTACGGGCTTTAATTTATGGGTATTTGACTTGCAGCTTCAAACAATCTATCCTGTTTAAGAAGAAATGGTTGTTGCAGACTGATCGTGATTCGCATGGACTGTACAATGGATGGATCATGAGATACCAGAGGTGAGTGGAAGGGAGGGGAGGGAGGAATGGAGAGCACTTGCAGATCGAATCACGTCAGTCGATGGAGATTCTCCCGTGAAGGGGCGAATATCGAGAAGACGATGGAGAGGGAGGTGAGAGGGATGGAGAGAAGGAAGGAGAGAGGGGAATTGAAGGGAATTCGCTCTCGATCTCCTTCCCCCACTACACTCAAACATCGAGCAATCGAGGAAGATCGAATGAGACAAGAGAGATTGGGCATGATGGATAGAGACGAGAATAGAGAAGAGAATGAGAATCAAGAGGAGATCGAATATGAGGAAGGGGTCAGTCAATCTACAATGGTATCTTAATGATGAGAGATGATAGTGAAGGGAATGAAGTGTATTCAGGAGTTGGAGCTTCGTGAAATAATGAGGAGAGTTATTCTGGAGAACGACGAGATTCGTTTCGCCCTCATCGATGCCGATAGGTTTGCTTATAACTCACTTACCGCTTTGATCTTTTCCCTTTGATTGTCCTTTCAGAGATGCTTACAATGAGATGTTCGACATTCTGATGAATGAGAATATTTAGTCTAATCTACGCCTGTGAGATATCATTATTAATTATTGGAGGTGACAAGGTTCAGAGAAATTTTATGCCTGACACCATTTAATACCTCGATTCTGATACGTTTCTATAGTTGAAATTGTTTACGTATCTGTCCCACATTATTTAGGCAAGTTTTAAAATATATTTAGCATCTTGATTACGCCGATCTGAAAATAGATAAATCTCCGAAACCGATTGAACAGTATTTTAACCATTTTGATCTGTGCATTATCGCTTTTGTGAGAATACAACGATAAATTTCTAACCATATTGAAGTAATCGGATCTTTTTCACTTTTCATTTGCCTTTTAATAACGATCATTATGCCTTAATTGGCGGCAAAAAAACGGTTATCAGCTTGACATTGCTCTCTAACATGAAATCTCACAAAGAACCTCAAGCCAGTCTCATTTCGTTTTCTATACTGTTCTATAATTTTTTTTCAAAGTACTGCATCATTGAGCAATTGCGAAGGCTTGGTATTGTTGTGTTCACTAATTCGACAAATCTATTCTATCAGTGTCTCAGTGCCTTCTATTCTTCAAAATGTAATTTATTCGTCGATATCTTTCTGTTATGGTTGGTGAAAGAGTGATTTACGGGGCTAAGTGAGTAGGGGAGTGGTCGATATGCGAGGGGAATCGGATATGGCCAGTCTAGATCAAGAGGGGAACGACGACGATTTACAATCAGGGAGCAATCACATGTACAAAAGACTCGTCACTCGAGTGCATTGGTCAACTTGGTCGATCGATCGATATTCTCATCTATTCTATTCCCTCCTTAGATCTTCCTCGGACGACGTCTCTCATAGCACGGAGCATTCGCCTGCCATAGAAAACTCAGTCCATGATTCACGCAGACTACAGTACCTTGTGAGAGGGCATTTTGGAGATATTGAGAAGGACCTCGCCGATGAATTGAGTCGCTCGCTCACCAGCCTGTTTGATGGGCGTTCGATAATCGATCGTTTCTACTACCGTATACCTCGTCAGCAGTATGCAGAACTTCCTCGTGGGATACGACCACCGATGTGTCCGCGTCCAGATTTGCACTGCAAAATATTTGAATATATATTTACATTCAATTTAAGAATCTTATTCTATTCACAGCTGGTAAAACTTGATCAATTCCCGACTTAACATAATTTTTTGCGAGATGCAGCGCTGCTACAGCGAATATAGACTAGAAAGAGAGATGGCAGGAAGGGAAAACAGACATATTCGTGATGAGACTGAATCCGAATACTCGGATTCCACACTGACGAGCGACAGTCACCTGGAGTGGAATCATCAATGCCACTCTTAACATACCCTATCCGAATGATCTTTGATCTCTAACCTCATGACAGGTGGACATTCCGAGTGCGTCAGCCCCCACAGTCTTGAACAGTCGAACCTGCATATGGAGTTTGCCATCTCCTCCACTCCCATCCCGTTCATCCTCATCTCTCCTCTTCTCCTCCCCTCACCTCAGCAGGACTCTCATACTGGGGTCCTCCACTCATCACGTAGATTCCCTCCGTGTAAGGAACTGCCTGCTTATCAGCCACTTTCGCAGCCATTCTCCTGAAGGGAAGATTACGGTAGTTGAGATATCAGGGAGACTACCGTACCTCAACGTGATATCATAGCAGTCGTGAACGGAGACGAATCGGACTCCGAATCTATCATCAGAAAGACCGACGAGTGGAGAGTATCCAGCCAGACCAGGAAGGAAGATGTGGTCCTGATTGGAGAATGATCTACTATCGATTGATGAGTACTGTACCTTGATGATCATTAGGTCTCCGAACTTGGACTGAGCATTGATTCCTCCAGCTGCATTGGAGACAACCATCGTATTGATTCCGAGTAGATGCATGATACGGACGGGAGTGGAACACTGAAGGGATTCAATCAGAATGATACGGGTTCATTATTCAATCTCTTCCTCGCTAATTCCACGCTATTTTCATGCATCGAAGACTTTACTTTCAGAGCTCGTTTAAAATATTATTCCGAATGAATGAAGACATGATTTGTCTGATTCTTTTCACTCCAATTTCATCATCTTCATTCCGTTCGCGTGATTTCTTCATCTCACCTCTTTTCTCCCTCTCTCTCTCTCATTTCATTCCTTATCCCATTCTTCTTCTCGTCTCTATTCTCATTCCACCGTCCAGTATCGCTTCACTTTTTATTCGAGTAATTCGCCCTTTGTATGTCCGTTTTCGCTCTTTTAATGGCGCATTCCGTGACCAGTAAATACCGAGAATTGTCTCTTATCTCTCTCGTAATATCGCACCATAATCTCAGCCATCATCATCAAACACCGCTCTTCCCCTTATCAATCGACTGCCATTGCGTGTTGGGTCCAAAGAATGAGGGTCAGGTCTCCAACGAGTGATACACTACCAGAACCCCCCCCTGAGATCGGACCATCTCTCTCAGTTTCTAGTCATACGATGGGGCTGATTCAAACCATGTCATTAGGGATGGACTAGGTATGTCATCATTGCCTTCTTCTTCTCTTCGATGGTAGTCTGTGTCTCCTTCCCTCTCTCCACTCACCAGAGCGAGATTCATCTCGTGTTCGTATGGATGGAATCTTCCCTGCTGGCAGACCACCTTCATCCCGTGAAGATATCCGAACACCAGATTGCCCTGCAATCAGCCATCTTCCCTTCTTCCATCCTCTTCCTTCTCCTCTTCCCTTCAATCCAACCTTTCAATCACTCCTTTCCCCCACTGATTGAGTATAGCTACTGCTCACTTTATGTCCTTGGACGGAGGGAATCGGGAATCCGGGAATCTTGCTGTACGGAAGAACGAACTGAAAAAATAAATTGTTTATCTGTTTTAAACCTATAAATCTAATATCATCCTCATTCTTTTCAGCTCAATTCCTTCTCTTAATCGACTTCTTTAGTCCATTTTCTTATCTGGCAGTTTGATATCTCTACACGTGTTACTCTCTTCTCTAGACTCTTCTCCCATTCTGAGAATCTCCGAATTCCTATCGTCTCCAATTTGGGTGCCCATGCACAATGATAAGAGAGAGGGGGATGGCACGGGAACTGCGAATAGGACATGAGAGAGTGAGTCAATGGTTGATTGTGATTGATCGTGGGAAGGAGGACTGATAGCGATTTGATAGTCGATGCGAGTCTATCCCCTCCAGACACCTGAGGGCAAAACAACTAAAGCGATCCTATCTTTCCCCTTTATGGAGAAAACACGGGGTGACAAAACGTAAAGCATAAAACGTAAATAAATCACAGCTCCCTCTGGAATCGAGATTAGTGCTCGGGAATTGTTTCATTATTATTAGTATAAGCTATACTATACCACACTGTTTAGATTATTTTTCCAGGCAATCTTGAGTTTTACTCCAAATCATCCTATAGGGGATCATGATGTATGAGTTTCTATGACCCCTGTTTTTTGAAACTTAAGATCGCCTGGAAAGAGGATATAAACAGGGTGGTATAGCGCATACTATTGACAATGCAAAAACACTCAAGCACTAATGTCTATTCCCGAGGGAGCTGGGATTTGTTAACGTTTTGTCGCTTTATGTTTTGTCATCCCCCGAAGACACGAGATTGTATTCATGGCTGAGGCAATCCCAGCTCATTCTTGCTCCTTCTCCAAAATCACTACTCCGCAGCAGTTTACACGACTAAAAATCTCTTTTTCCCTGGACGAGTTATCAATTGGGACCCTGATAGACACTCAGTTTTGAAGCTGTGTAGTATTGTAGATAACAGCGAATTCTTCAGCGGATAGGGAGGAGATTTCTTCCAATCACACAATTTAAACTCAATCGTTGTCCATGATATCTAATGAAACTCACGGTGTCAGTGAGAAGGGAAGCCATCGTTCCCAATCCCGATCCACAGATTATTCCAATCTGCACACTCTTGAATTCCTCCGGAAGTTGGGCTTTGATCGCCTCGTAGATATCGAGGATGTCATCGAAGTTACGAGGACTGAAAAGGAAGAAGATGAGGAAGGGAGGGATACGGTAGCGAGGGAGAGATACGGTAACTGACTCGAAGTGCTCGAGATGGGCGTTGCTGGGGGACATGATCTGAAATGGAAGAATGAGAGTGAGAATGGAAGGAACTCAATCGAAGGAGCGAACCGTCGGAATGATCGTGTCTTATCTCTCATTTGATTCCGTCTCCGGACCCCTCCTTCCCCTTCTCCCTCCTCTCTCCCTCACTCTCATCATAATTCTGATAAGAAGAGGGGAAGAAAAGGGGGATCGGGTCATAGACAGTCACGAGATCGAAACACGAGTAGGTGAGAACAGTAGGAAGGACGTTCTTTGAGATCATCAGAGGAGAGGATTGAGAAATGAGCAGACTAAACACAATTGCCCTCGTGCATACAACTCTAAGCGCATTCGTCACAATGATCAACTGGTAATTTAAAAGCTGCTACTGGATTAGGTAGTAGCATCGTCGAATAGATTCAGATGTAGGGCTGTGATCTTATCAGGAAGGAGACTCATCAATTTCGAAAAGTAGCGAAGCAGTTATGGATAAGGGAGTGAACAGAGCGAGTGTCAGCTCGTTATATACACTGACCACCGTCATATCAATACTGTAGGGAGGGAGTAATACTGACGGTCGCCTTTCCTCTCGGGAGAGATACACGGAAAGAACTCGTGGGGCTTGCAAAAAGAGTGGAAGAGAGGGTGGAAGATGCATAAATCACACGGGTCATTCTATCATTGTGATCAACGAGGGGACGAAAACTGTCTAAGATCGATGGAGAGAAGAGAAGAACGCGAGAGAGAAGGCAGAAACTGCCACGTACTAGGTATAAGTTCAAACACAAATTGACTCTAATAGTGACTCTCAGGGAGTTCGCTCAACCCTTCTCTCCAATGATTCACTAATTTGTCCTTTGCCCTACGTCTCTCACATTTCGACAGGGGGGTTAATCCTCTCTCCAAACAATGCCATCGAAGCTGACGAAAAGATCTCCCGTTCGAGAGAACTTCGATACTTGGATGGATGAAGATGAAGAGAACGATGGGAGGAAAGGAGAGGAAGGGGAGATACAGTGATAGTGATAGCTTATATACCAGTGGGAGTAGCAAACACTCAAATTAGGGTGAAAAGCAGAAGGAACTGGGTAAGTAAAGGGGTGGCAGAGAATATCACGGGTCACTGACCACTACTGAGTATTCTTCTCAGATTCCAAGGACAGTTTAACATCGTACTCCCTTTTGTCCTCCCTCCTCTTTTCCCTCTCCCTCCCTCCTTCTGATCTTATCTACAACCTTCCGTTTTTTCAGTGAAAAGTAGATGTCTCTCGTAGTTTTTAGAGGGAGAAGCGGAGACATTTCATAAGAGAGCATTCAGTGAGTGCAAACTGTTGAATGGCAGAGAAATGAGAGACAATCCGAGAAGTTTCCCACCTTCTTCGTCCATAACTCCTCGAATGAACCCCTCTTCTCTTCCCTTTCTCCAGATCCTCGACGGATCTGTGGTTCCTCCTTCTTTTCTTCTTTCTTCTCTTCTTTCTCCACTACTTTCTTCTCCTCTTCTTTCCTCTCCTCTTTCACTTCTTCCTTCTTCTGTACTACCACTGACTTCTTCGGGGGAATTTTGGATACCTTCTGTAATCCCTCCATCATCCTCTCCTCTCCCTTCTTTCTCTCAACCTTGGGATCCTCATCCTCATAATTCTCAGCACTGCTTCTTCTGCTGCAGAGTGGATCAGAGTAGAGGTCGAATCTGAAAGGGAGGAGACAAGGAGAGGTAGGAGAGAGGGATGGCCTACCTCCTATCCATCTTCTCTTCCTTCTTCGATAACATCAAGGAAGAGCGGATCTCAGGGGAGGAGTCCTCATTCTTTCCACTGGTTGAAGTCGTAGTCTCAATTGTGTTTTGACAACTTGGATCACAACAAGATAGCTCCTAGTTGATTCTCGTCCGTCACACTTCCCATTTCTCTTCTTCTTTCTCGAATGGGAGAAGTGAGAGGGAGAGGTTATTCTCTCGTCATCACCACGTGCACTCAAAAGGGAACGACCATTTAGGATATTGGAAGTACCTCAACTGCTTTCTTATTCCGATTGCCACAGAAGAAGAAGGAGAAGGAGAAGATCGAGGAGAGGAGAACAACCGCCCATAACATTGACGAAGGGAACAAATGATGAGACGAGACCATATCATTTCCTTCATCTGCATTTAATAATTGTGAACAACGACTTCATTATTCAGTGGTCACCATTTGTCCTCCGCGTTGGTCTTTCTCTAGATATTTGATCAGCCAGAACCAAGTATTTGAGAGGGTGAGGATGCATGTGCAGTTCTCCCACGCACATTCTTTCACCTTCAGTCACTTCCGTATCTGATAAAAACCCGTAACTTATCCTTACTTTGCCTTATTTCGGTTTTATCGAAGTTGTTTTGCAATAATTATATCGTTTGCACGAATCAATCACAGATTCCTGAGAGTGAAGAAAGGTGACGAATATTTACAGAAATGCGAGATTTCAATATGCACGAGTGAGTTATTGGCTATTCGAATGAGTCGATGACAATCTCAGGTTCATCTCCTGTCCTTATACGGGAATCTACCCGAGTAGGGGGCGGTGTTGATGGGGAAGGAAGGAGTGGCGATGGGGACTCCTCCCAATTGTGCCCCATTCCCAGGGAACATCCCCGTCCCTCCGAGTGCTCCTGACATCGTCTGAGAGAACGTTGACGGAAAGGACTGCGGAAATCGCTCGATCGAGTTGATGTTATTCTCAAAGAATCGATCCATTGTAATTACGAGATTATGAACTGACGATGCCCATGTTCATTCCACTGAGTCCATTGAGTCCATTCAATCCATTCATTCCATTCATTCCATTCATTCCATTCATTCCATTCATTCCTCCCAGTAGACTCGAGTAGAGATCTTGCGAGTTTCCAGTGCACGAGCAATCCATCGACTGAGCCATCGCAATCAGAGAGTCTAAAAGTATCTAGTTTGTCCCCTTCATTCCTCCTTCCTCAGTCCTGTCATTCCCATTCTCCTCTTCTTCCCTTCATCACTCACTGAATTGCTCGAATCCACTCTTGGCGATGCTCTGTCTGTTCACTTGTTCCGTCAGTTTACGCACCTGCAGATTACCGTAATCTTTCTCTGACCGGTTTTCCCCCTGGGACCTGTCCTCAGTTTAGAGTGCCCCCCAATCGGAATACGTAGGATTCTAGGACCGAAGCGATTGGGAGAAATGTCCGTGGGAAGTAAGCAGAAAGCCGCTTCGTTGACACGGATTTAGTGGTGGTTCTCCCAGACAAAAGGGAAAACAGGAGATGGCTATTCTCAGACTTCATCCAGGGATATCCATTCCTCACGCTTCATTGCCTCCCCCACCAGACTGTCTTCCCTCCTCTTCCCTCCACGTCTCCTTTCCGCTCTCTTTCCTCTCCCCATTCTCATCTCATTTCGTGTGAAAGTCATCGAAAACAGGGCTCAGTTCCGATCATTCTCATGTTTCCCTTCACGTTTTCTACCTTGAATACCGAGAACGAGATGGATGGTGGAATCAGGAAGGGGGACTGTACCTGTTCCTGCAGCTGTTGAATCTGCTGTTGTGCAGCAGCATTTGCATCTGAGGGAGAGGGAGCGAGAACATTCGGGAGTTTGGAAGCACACTTGCATTGGAAGGAGAAGGAATCTGGAAGCTGAAGCTGAAGGAAATGAGAATGAATCTGGAAGGAAGAGTAGGCGGACGGAGTATCCTACTGTTCCTCCAGTATTCCACTTCTGTATTCTGTCCACCGGCATTCTTTTGTCAGCTTCTGACAGCTCATCACCCACTCTTCTTCCCTTTCTTCTAACTAGAGACGCTCACTATCTCACTAGCAACTTGATTCAACTATGATACAAACAGCACTATGAACGAATGTCCTCACTTCTGTTATCATTCCTTTACTGTCACCACACTATTCATCCAATAACGTGAATAAAATTGAAGGAGAACAACAATAGGTAAATCTGGGGATTGTTCTTATGAGATTGCATCTCCTTCTTTGCAGTCCTTTACACGAGGTCTAGCTGTGCTATCCTGTATCGTATTTCCTCCCCTTGTTATACCAATTATAGGAATAAGAATACATCTCACTACGGTTTTCAGCTTTTGCAGAGAATTAGTGCACTACAAATAAATGTGTAGAGACCAATGGAAATGCATATTGTTAGGTTATTATAATTTACGTGCCAAGATATGTCTTGGCCTAACTGTAGTCTTCCTATGACTATCAACACAGCCTCTCTCATTCCATTTTCTCAAAAAGCGAACTGACTGGTCATCATAGGGTTGTTCAGTTGGTTGAATCCTACATTCGTTCCAATTCCAAGCATCTGAAGAGAGGAGAAATTCGCCCTTTCCCTTGATTATTCCGTGTGAAAACACGACCATTCCGAATAGGGAAAAGCCACAACAACTTCATTCCCCTCAATTATTCTCCATTACGACCTTTTTGTCTCTTTTAATCCCGTGAGATTCGTACAGCACATTCATCCTCTAGTCCAGCTTTTCATCCTACGGTTTTTTGGTTGTGAGAGTCGTCGATTTCCTCTCTTTCACCTGATTTCCGTATATTCCTCCATTCCTGATATAGAGACTGGGGTCGAGTTGCTCACTCGTCTCCACTTTCTCCTCCGCAATAAGAATCTGAATCGAAGCCGTACTCCATCTGAACTGCCCCAGTCCAATCTCCCTTTTGTTCTCCCCTCCCCCTTACAAAATCTCGTCATCCTTTGGGGGCATCACTTTTGACTCCCCCGAGAGGAGGCATCTCTCGAATATTTCACTCAGCCTCCTTTCAATCTTCCAGTACTCCTCCTCTCCTTTCTAGATAATCTCGGGTTGTCGTGTTTCCAATAAGGGCGGAAGCCTCCAATTTGTTTTCCCAGCTACTTACTAATTGCTGGTCATTTCTATCGCTACTACGCCTAGATTCTCACGCGCATCACTTTCCTATCCTCCATTCTAAGATCAAAGATCAAACCTGAACTGTGAGAAGTGCAGTGGATAGGAAGAGAAATCGTCGCTGCATGATTGGCCACTCTCCGTTTGTCTGGTTGGGACTCCTCTTTATAGGGATTAAAGGAATGCCGGTTGAGATCTGCCCTGAATGGTCGACTACCGGAATGAACGAGTAAGGGATCATCCCCCCGGGCATCCCCAAAGGGGAAACGGACAGATTGAGTCACCAGAATGGGAATGAAGCCAGGGACCGAAGGATGTGTTTAGGGATATTCATCTAGGAACCATTTTCCGAACATCTCGACTACCCTCATGACTCATTCGTCTTGCTTCTCTTGTCCCCTTTCCAAGCCCCTTCCTCAATTTCTCCTCATCAGATGCTTCTCCGACTTTCTCTTCTCCTCTCTCTCTCCATCATCTTCTCCATCTCAATCGCCGATGAGAGCATCGACTACGGTACGTCCCTCTGGATACGGTAGTACACTCTAGCTAAAATAGTCTCGTATCCATGCAAACGCGCGTAATTTGACGGCTCTGACTACTCTTATCTTCTACCAGAGATACAATTGAAAACAGCACATATCCATATTTACATACAATTGATGACATTCTAAACTTTCTCTCTATTTTCGTTTTCCATCTTTGGGAATGGGAGTTGAGAGGAAATGAGAAGAACTAGGAAAGGAAAGGAAAGGAATCTCTGCAGAAGTCCAACTGCCCGAGAAGAGATTCCGTGGATTCTCATCGTGAGTCCCCCCCCCCTTCCCCCTTCTCCCTCTCCTCTCAAGTACTTCTTCAGTCCCGATGAACTATCCGTTCGCTTCTTCAACTACCCCCGTCAGACTGCCAAAGTCATCAATGAGGAGAGGACTACTCAGGAGAAGAGACAGGTACTCCCTTCCCCTCCCCCTCCCCTCCCTCATCTCCTTCTCATTCCTTCCAGGGTTCCTTCCGTCACAATCAGTTCCTCAACTGCATGCTCTCTCTCAGAGACACTGCTCGTTGCAATGAAATGTTCTGAGTCAGTCTCCATCTGATCTTTGATCTTTCCTTCCCGTGTAACCCTCGATCTCGACACTTGTAATGCAGTTCCACAGAGATAAAGTCTCATTTATGCCGTTTTCACAGTTGATGTAGTTGTGACTTCGACCGATGCCACTTTGTTCGTTGTCTCAGTTGGTGTTGTCGTCGTGCCATTGCCCAGTTTCTTTTCCAGTATCTCAACCGTGAACTTCACTTCGTTCTTTAATCCACTAGACAATTTGTCAAGGGTCTTCAGATTGGGCACACAATTGATCACGGTCTGAAAATCAAAGATCAGAGTCACTCCAGGGAGGTATGAGTACTTTTCCCACTGGAAGTGGTTCAATGGGTCGAATCATGACGTATGGAGCCTCGTATCCTTCCTGCAAGCAGTCCCGTCGTGTCATGGGGTCGAGTGTATTCTACCTGGTTCCAGAAAGGGAAATGACAGTATGAGATTCCATCGAGATTACTCATCAAGATGCTGTTATCCCCGTGCTTAGCCTGACATTCAAATACAATGGTCAAATACCTATTTGTAGACCATACCGTACACTCAAAAGTGAGCATCCCTCCACACGTTGTACGGTTTCTTTCTGTATTCTCTTTGTCAGTATTCTTGTCTCCACTGGAGGGGAAAAACCCGCGCAGCTCAATATGATTACAGTATTCATCACTATGGTACAGTAGGTCACCTTCGTGAGTCGAATAAGCAGACATGGTGCACCATTGCGGTAGCCCATATCATCATTATTAACTCTGCAATGAGCATTGTAATCAATTCGAATCGACTGAAACAAACTCATGGGGGTCACAAGATGGATCCTTATTGAGAAAGGTCTGAATGCAATGTGTGTCTGTCTTAATTCCTGTATATCGGCCATTGTCGTTCGCCTTCTCACTGAGGAATTCTTTGTGTGCAGAGCATTTATCAATAGTTATCTCTTTTTCATCTGAATGGATATTAGCCTTTCCCATCCAGGGAAAGTGGCGAGGGATGAGGGGGAGGGGACTCACTGTTTCTCTTAGTCACAGTCCTCAGACGACCAACATAGTTTTTATAAGAATCATAATCATTAGGATTGAATTTAATCTCTGCCTTTGGATTCTCCTTTGTTACTACAACCGGTTCGTGCATTACAGCTGCAATGGATACATCTTCGTGGATCGACTACGGTAGTCAGATTACGGTATTTGCAGACCTGGAACTCCTCCGATGAATGATCCGAGTCCCCAGTAGAGAGGACCATCACTCGTCTGAGCGAATACGAAGAGGAGAAGAGAGTAGGAGATAGCGAAGAGAAGCGAGAGGAGAGCAATGAGATGGAGGACGGTGAAGACTGCAAGGGAGACTCCTCTCCTCCTCCCTCCCCTCACTCACTCCAGTAGACTCCCTTCGTCTTCGTACTGAATGGTCTCGCTTGAACCGTGGGTCGAACGATTCGAGAGGGAGCTCCTTTTCCTCCTCCACTCACAGGGGCATTCTCCTTCTTACTCTTCTGACTATCCTTTGTACTTTCCTTACTCTCCTTCTTGCTATCTTTCTTTATTTCTTCATTTGACTCTGTTTTCGTATCTTTCTTCGAGTCTTTCTTCGACTCTTTGCTAGATCCTTCCCCGGATGCTGAAATGGAGCCATCGACCACACTCATTTCACTTCCACAGTTCAAGGAAGAGAAGAACGACTGAAATGATGATTGGAGTGGGATAGAATGAATACCTCGAGAACTGTTAGAAGAGAGAAGTGGTTTCTTAACGGAAGCATTGTCCATTTTGAGGACGAACGAGTGATAACAAGAGTGGTCGAGTAAACTGGAGTGAATGTACCGACCACTCCCGATAGATACGAATGAAGAGAGTGGATGGAGGAACGACGAGTCTCTCTCTCCTCTCTCCTTATGCTAATGGAGGAAACAGTATTAATTCACTTCCAGTTCTTTTCTTCCTCTCTCCAATAATACGATGGCTCCGTCTCTTCTCCTGCAACTCTTCTCTTTCCTTTGCCCTTTGTCCCAATGGTTGGATTTCCTCTTTTATCTCGCTCAGCTGCTCAAATAAAGGACGAAATGGATGAAATGTGGGGTGATTCCGTATTGTCAGTGGCAGATTGCATTCCCCCACGAAGAGAGTGTCCACTACAGTCCATCCTCTCTTCCATTCCTCAGAATGTTCCACCTCCTCCTTCCTCTCCTCCCTCTCTCAGTCTTCGCTGCTCTCGATCCTGCTCTTGCTTTTGTTCACGCACTAAAGAGACAGGTACTCCACCCTATCTCCTTCTTCTTCCAATTTTTTCATCTCAGGCTCTCTACGTCTGCGGCACGTACCCCAACCAGTATTACTCCACAACTCGTGAGCTATAAATCCGATTTGATCCTCTCTGAGATATCCACTTCAGCCTGCAATTCTGGTACGGGGAATCAGTGTTCGAACGGGGGTCGATTTCTCGGAATCGGCTGCTACTTCGACTACCAATGCACTCCCTACTCAGCAGGAGCTGCTGCCAAGTCAGTATCTGAGAATACACTACCTATTCTGAACGAATTGGGGGTCAACAACTGACTGATATGGAATTGATTCCTACCTCCCATCCTTGTAGATGCGTCGGTGGTTGCTGCTGCACTGATCCTGGCAACGGAGGATCGACGACCTTCGGTGAGTGGTCGATGACATCATCTCTACTCCATCCCCTCAGGCTATTGTCCCTCAAGTCAGCAGCAGTCGCAAGTGTCGTGCACTACTAATGCAGGCTGCAACAGTGGACAGACATGCAACAATGGTCTCTGCTGCACTACCACTGGCCAGGAATACACGAGTGAGCATCTCCTCTCCTCTCCCCTTCTATCCCCCTCCCCCCTTGAGATGCCTGTGGTGGACTGGGTGGTCTCTCTGCCTGCGGAGCCAATCGCAACTGCGGATCGTTCATTTGTTCCACTTCCAACTATTGTTGTGAGTGTCAGTATGGAAGGAGCAGTGGACTCTGTGCCAATGTGAGTCCCACCCCCCTCGTTCACTCTTCATTCTCTCGTTCACTCTTCATTCTCTCGTTCACTCTTCATTCTCTCGTTCACTCTTCATTCTCTCGTTCACTCTTCATTCTCTCGTTCACTCTTCATTCTCTCGTTCACTCTTCATTCTCTCGTTCACTCTTCATTCTCTCGTTCACTCTTCATTCTCTCGTTCACTCTTCATTCTCTCGTTCACTCTTCATTCTCTCGTTCACTCTTCATTCTCTCGTTCACTCTTCATTCTCTCGTTCACTCTTCATTCTCCTTCCCTTGCAGGGTTGTCCCCAGGGGTACACGTGTTCGGCCAATGGATACTGCTGTGCTTCCTGCCCCAATGGTATTATTTTCATTTCGATAAATTCCCTACTGTTCATGAAATATCTTGCCTACTTCAATGGCCAGTTCTCGTTCAGGCCAGACTCCATTCGGAGTGTGTCAGAGCGGTCTCTGTCCCACTGGATTCACTTGTAATGCAGGAAATGTATGCTGCAGGAACAGTTGAAGAAGATTCTCCCGATGAAGAGTCACTAGTATCTGTAGATTATCGTTTCAATTCATTGCTAATAAAGATTTTAAGTGCATAAAATTATGAGCAGGAATCTCACAATATTACATAACCATGATGAAAAGGGGCTTCATTCTAGCACGAATGTAACAGATCTTCTCCGTAAGACTCGCTTCCCTCTTAGTTTCACGGGATCTCAATGGGTAAGGGATGAGAGAGAGTAGGTGAAAGGAGAGAGTTGGAGTTGCTCCCCTCCTGATCACTTCTTCTCTTTTCATCTCCATTGACTACCCTCTGGTATCTATGGATGAGACCCTTGGTTCTTATTCCTCAACCCTCTTTCCACTTCCTTCAAATCCTCCATGAAGACTCTCTTTTTCCTATCAGGTCACATTAAACTCTCATTAAAATATGTAATGATGATGTGTTCAGTATTGACTGGATCTGCATTGGGTCTCTTTCGATCCTCCTCCTACTCGTATTCCTACGGTAGTCCCTACTACTCCTCCTCCAACTACTACTCCGATAACTACTACACAATTCCCTACAGAAGCAACTCCAGATATGCATCCGAAGAACAGTGAGGATTCACCATCCATTAGTGATTACAGTAACCGGAATACAGTAAGTCGTACACATACATGGATGGGTCCTCTCGACCTACCGTATCCAAGGATGAGATTGTGAGAGCTGCCAAGAATCAGGCAGATTCTGCACGAGTCATACAGTCTTCCTCCTCATTCACGTCAGTTTGCGATTCCACGAGATTCAGTCAATCGATAATTGGTCAGGGCGGGCAAACTACGGTACTTCTGGGGAACGCAGTACATGCCATCACAGGAATGTGGAAGCGACAGTGGGAAGAGAAGCAAGAGATCGGTAGGATGAACCATTCTGATGAAATAGAGAGAATCAATGCAGGTTGATGGGACATTCTCAACTATTCCTTACTCTCGATCGGATAGTTATTTCACAGATGGAGTGAAGGAAAGAGGAACCACGAGGACTCCTCCTTCCCTCCCTTATACCAGCACTTCCCCTCCTCCGCTCCCTTATTCTCGCAAGAATTCCTCTCCCCCTCTCCCTTCAGACTCCTCCATACCCTCTTATCCTTCGATTTCCTTCGATAGGTCGACATCTCCCTCCCCATATCCCAAAACTGCGACTTACACTAGAGACTTCATCTACATCAACGATTCCATCCACAAGGCCCCCATAGGAGACAACGGGAACTTCTCTGACTTCAAGGTAAGATAATCTTTCTACCTGATGAAATGGGAATACTCAGGACACTCTCGCCTACTTGAACATGTTCTACGTCAACTTCACCGATCCCGTTAGTTTCTTCCTTCTCTATTCTTCCAATGGACGATCTGAGGCTGAGTCACTCAACTACGTGGAGACTTATCTGCCTGACAACTTCACTTCCAAGAGCTACTCCAATTCCTCGTCCATGATGACAGATGCAATGGTGGGATTGGAAAGGGGAACTGTCTCCATCTCTCTTCCAGTCCAATCTCCCCCTCAATGTCTCCGATCGGGCGACTGAATTAGCGAAGACGATGATGGGAGGGAACATCGAAAAGTCTGCCAATGACTGGTACAAGGATATCAAGGATGAACGGGAGTACAAGGAACTGGTACGAATACCCCCTCTACCTCATTCAGTCTCCCCTCAGATCGGAAGCAGCAATGGGAGTGGACCAGTGCAGACTTACGTTGGTTGCAGTGAGGTCAGTCAGAGAGAGAAGGGGGGGGGGGTCAGAAGGAGTCTCTTTGAGAACTCTGCTTTTGCCGTGTGCACTCGTTCCATCTCCGACCTCGATTCCTCCCTCTACAGCTACATCTTCAACTCGGCCATGTTCGTCCCTCCCCCCCCCTTCCCTCCTCCTCCTCTCTCTGACTTCTCCCTTTCAGTCCCAGTGAGATAGCCTGGCAATGTCCCGACAAGGACTACTACTGCTGTGAATGGGAATGCTGCAAGGAGAAGAAGTGTAGTGTGGCAGGCATCATGTGATCCCCCTTCTCCTCCAGTCTATCTCGATCATCCCTTCCAGTTTCTGCATCATCTTCTCTCTACTCGCCTTCTCTTGCTGCATGTGCTGTTGCTGTCTCTGTCTCAAGGTGAGGGGGCGGAGTCTCAGAGGAGTACGGTAAGGGATATTCAGGGAAAGAAGAAGGAGAAGGAGACGCTCGTAGTGATGTATCCCAAGCCTCAGCCCCAGGTGGATCTCCCTCTCTTCTCTTCTATCCTCCCCTATTCAGGCTTACTTCATCTCCGTCCCTCCTCGAGTCTACTATTGAAGAGAATACTGCAGTCTACCAATGATAGCCACGGAACAATCTATCGGGCATTCTTGTTACTACCATTCGATAAAGAGTTATATATTAACATATGTAAAATGGAACCTCTGGCCTCTTCCATTTCTTTCCATCCACTCCTCTTCCCCTCCCTCTCCTCTCTCGGTCGTTCTCTTCGATGCCTGCAAATTCGTCTAATTCTACTCACCATCATCACGACGACACAACCGACAAGGAGATCACTCGTATCTTCGTGAGTGTGGAGGGGAAGAGAGGAGAGGAGGGAGGGAGATTGTAGTGGATCGTCGTTTGTTCGATCACCTGGGTCTTCCTCTTCATCTGGTGCTGCACTAGTATCTGGTGAGTGCCCCTCCCTTCCCTCCATCTCTTCATCTCTTCCTCTGCAGGAGTTGCATCAAGAAGAACTACTGCAAGAAGCGGCCGAAGGAGTATCTCGTCCACGTGGGAGTCGAGAGAGAGGGAGAGAGGGAGGGAAGGACCTTTGCAGACTGGCAATTCCCCTCACGCAGTTCACTCCACTGAGCAATACCCTGTCTCGGATCTTCCACCCATGGAAATAACGTGCATCTCGGCACCGAAATCAAGATCCAGATCGAGGAAGTCGAACAAGAAACTGCGTATGTCCATTGATACTCTCGTGTGCGAATAGTATTTGTTGAGTGGGGAAAGCTAAGAGCCACCCGAAGAGTGATCAATTGGGAAGAAGTCCAGTGAAAACTCCAGGAAGAGAGAAGAACGAGATTGGAGAGAAGAACGAGGGACAAGTGAAGGTATCGAGAGGGAGAAGAGAGAGACAATGAGAATATTCAGATTCCCTCGGTGAAATGACGAGTGGAGTGCAGACGAACAATATTACAAGAAGTAAAACCAAATTTACGGAATAAACGTTATACGCACCATCCAATGTCATAAGCATTTACTCGTAATCTAGGAACAATTAGTTATATTTTCAAACATTAAAATACATGCATAATCCCTCATACAATGCAATTATCGAAACATCAAGTTGGCAATCTCGATGGTGGGGAGGGAGGGAGTACCTGCCTAGGGGAAGGTCACTTTCACTGCAGGGGATGAGTCAGTGAGGATGGAACAGGATACAGCATTGATCGAAGCTGCGAGAGAGGAAGGAGAGAGAGAGATCCCATTTGGGTCAATCCCCCCCCCCCTCACACACCTTCCCTTCTTCCTGAATCCACTTCGAGATTACCGTGTTCCATTCCAGTCGAGATTCATCAACCACAAGATTATCTTACTTATCTCTCCCGTTCAGTTCGATTCTCCTCCCAATTCGCATTATGCGAATTCTTTTCCTCTTCGGAGTGCTAACGTGGATAGCACACGCAGACTTCTCCCCTTGCAATGGTCAGTTCAATCTCTGCTTATAATGAGGAGAAGAAGAGATGGAGAATCCTCTTCCCATCCATACTAAATGGAGATATCTTGAGGGAAGTCTGTGTTGGGAGGAGACTGTGATTTCAATGGAGACTGCGAGCACAAGGGCAGCGTATGTCTCAGAGGGAAGTGCAGGTGGGGAGAGAGAGAGGAGGGGAGGGGAGGATGGAACTCCTTCAGATGCCATCCCCACTACATCGAGGTCGTCGATGACAAGGGACAACGACCGCACTGCAAGATGCGTGAGTTCCTCTCCCTGCTCTCCAGTCCTCCTTCCCTTCCCTCTCCTCATCCCTCCTCTTCCAGTGCCTGCTCGTATCGGTGCCCCCTGCACAACGAAGTGTCGCGAGCCTCTCTTCTGCAGGAATGGAGGATGTCAGTGTGTGCAGAGAGGGACGACCACTCTCGTCAACGGAGAATGCATTTCGGGTGAATTGTCGTTCCCATTATCGTGATTACTCGTGAGTATTGATGAGATCGATAACGGGTTGAATTCTCCTTAAATGATTGCCTTGAGTGTCTCGAGTGGGCGATCGATGCACTCGTCACTACGACTGCACTGCTCCCTTCTCCGCCTGTCTCAATCAGCAATGCGTCTGCATCTCTGGAACCATTCAACAAGGTACCTCTCTCGTCCCTAGTCAAATCGGTGGAACTTGTGAAGAGGAGCTTCATGTCAACATTTATTCCCTAAAAATTAATGAAGGTTTTGGCATTTTCCGTTGTCCTAATGTGTTCCCTCCACAGGCAGTAGCTGCGTGGCAGCAGCGAATTGTCCCTTCGGAGGACTCCCTGGGGCGACGTGCGTCCAGAAGACTCAGAGTGCTGCCGTGAGAAACACTTCTTCACTATTACGAGTTACTATCAGTACTTCCCCAAATAATTTATTCAGGCCTTCAATCTCCCTCCAAACTCTGCACAGTCCAATTGCCCCCATGGACAGGTAAGCGAAATATTCGTTCTTTTTTATTTTTCTAAAATATTTCTAAAACCGCATGATCATGAGCGTTCATGTCCGATACCTTCGATTCCTCTTCCCTCTAGGTGTGCATCACAGCGGAAGATTCTGCAGTGGGACACTGCTGTCCCGTCGTCTGTCCCCTCTCGTCTCACGTAGACACCAAATACTCCTGTGATCCAACTGCTGACGAACAATCGAGATGCCCCTCTGACACTCACTTCTGCCATCTTCTATCGGGCGAGTTACCATTCAGGCGTCTATTATTGTGCTCAACTGAGTAATGGTAACCGATTAGTTCAGATGGTCAGTTCTCTCAAGCAGTCTGCTGTCGTAGACCCTGTAATTCCATGGCCCCCAATGCCCTCTACGCCAATAACCAGGTCAGTCTTCCCCTCCCATCCTCCTCCCCTAATTTTTTCCTCCTATTCAAGTGTGTTCCCCGTGGTCAACTCAACTCTGCCTGCACCACAAACGCGCAATGCGGAGGAGGAGAAAGTATGGAGTGCGTCAAGGTGAGACTGTCTGCTTGCCTCCTCGATGTGCATGCCAATCACCGCAACGCTTGCTAACTTGCACGATGGCTGAGTCTGTTGAGGAATGGAAGGACGAAGAGACGAATCTGCCCCTCCTTGGATTCACTCCCATGCAGAGAGATAAGGAGGAGGAGAAAGGAGAGAGGGAAGAGAGAGAAGAGAAGGGAGGAATGAAGAAGGAATCGGATGATGATCTACTCGTGAGACAGAAGAGAACTGTGAAGAAAGCAGTGAAACCGAGGACGAGCAGAAGAGTGGGAGAGATCGCAGCCAAGAGAAGGAGTGAATCACCACGGAAGATGATACTGCAACCACTCACTCCCGTGGTCATGGCAAGAGTGCCCAAGAGGGAAGTGATGAGGGACGAAGGAAGAGGAGGAGGAGGAGTGCCGAGGGCAGCGATGCCTCCCATACTCACCACCACTCCAGTCACAACGAGCACAATGAAGATTAGAGTGAAGAAGGAGATTGTGAGAGTCATTCCCTCGTTATACTAATCACACCAAATTCTTAATATTGCCAGCTTCTAACCTCACTCGCTTCATTATGTTATCCTCTGTTCCCATCATTCATGAAATACAACAAACCTCAATTGATTGTTTGCAGGGTCAATGTCAGTGTCTCTCTGGCTTCACTCCCTTCGTCGATTCCCTGACGAATCCTCGTTCGAATCCCTCCCAGATGTGCATCAGAGAATGCTCGAAGATGGAAATGGCCAGGGATACGTCATGCTTCAGAGTAAGTTCAGATTCACTGATTGGACTGCAACAGGGTCAGAATCTCATCGTTCATAATGATATCTAAACATATGCGTCCAATAATGCAAAATGTCCTTCAGGAGGTTCCTCTGGGTGGGCAGTGTTTCATCCAGAGACAGTGTCCCCAGAATGCAGGCTGCTACAGGGGAAGATGCATGTGCAGGTATGCCTCATCTTCAATTTTACCTTTTTCCTCTTGTCAATGATCATTCCGTGTCGTTCATGCCATGTTATTTATTCATTCAACATTTTGCTATAGCGCACAAGCATGTTCAACCTTCAGAAGAGCAATTGACGAGAAGCAACACTGTATTTGAGGTGCGACTTCGTGCTGTCAAAGGGGAAATGTGTACCTAAACCGACTCCTCCCCCTACAACTCCAATGCCATCGCGTGAGCAAAATTCGAAAGCCTTGAAGAAAATTATTATTACTTATTATGTTGCAGAGAACATCCCATTATCTGGACCGGAAGATCTTTTGCGAATTTTCGGAAAATTCTTAAACGGAGGATAATTCTTTCTTCTTCCGTACTTCAAGATCTCTCCGACTCACTGTTTCTGTACATAGATACTGCGTATTCTGTGTTTTCTAGGCACCCATCCATTCTTTCTCCATTCATTCACGAGTAGCTAGAAGTTAGCGCATAAAATGTCTTTTATTCTCTGAAGATCGTGTCATACTCGTCAATGGAATTGGAGGAGATCCTTAGTCTTTCATCCGAAGAAGGGATAGGAAGGCATCTGAAGAGAGAGAGATGAATTCAGTTGAGAGAAGGGAATTCTTCTCACGTAATAGTATACAATCTGTTGCAGTGCCACCTTCTTCTCCTTCGGCATTTCCGTCGTTGCCTGCAGCTTATTCAGTACACTTTTTGCACCGAGTCCTTTCGATTTTTCTCTTCAGTGGCATAACTGCCTAACTATCATGGTTTTCGATACCTGAGCAATGGCGAATGGAAGCGACTCGTGAAGTTTACTATCGATATTAGGTCCGGTTTCCGTCATATTGGAGACGGCTTGTTGAATGGGAAGAAGGGCGAGTTGATACAGCCCGAAGACATCCATCAGAAGCTGAGAGGAGATAAGTGAAGGAGAGGAGGGAGGAGAGACTCACGGAGTAGGCATAGTTGACTGCCTGTCCCTTCAAGGAGTTCAGCTGATTCGACGTGGCCGTGGCCAAGTTACTCGCTTGAGAGAACGAGACAGGGGCCAGTGAATACCATCCATTGTACAACTGAAGAATATAATCTGATACTAGAGAGACCTTCAATCAATGAGGGGATAACATCGATATGGTCTCCACCATGGGGACGTAGCTGTAGAGGGTCGCATTCTCCATCGTCTCCTTCAATTTCTCCTTCTCCTCTGGATTCTTCTGGATTTCCTTCGCTGCCTCTACTGACGATTTGGGATGATCCTTGTGAAGGAACTCGTCCACCTACAAATTCAATGGATATCTCACGTTTAACCACTCCAATTCCGAAAACAAATGATCACCTCGCGGCTTAGTTTATCGAGTAGTTCATTGATGTTCTTCGTCTTCTCTTCATGGGCGGGCACATTTCCCTGAATTCTGTGAAGGTGATTTCCTATTGATGACGCAACTCACGAATATCTGTGGACTGAGCATCTTCCCATTCACATATGGCTCCAGTTCCTTCCTGTACTCCTCCACTGCACTCTTTGCCCTTTCTTCCGTTCCATTGAGAGACGAAGAGAAGGAAGGAACGGAGGAAGAGAAAGTCACGTATGAGAACTGAATCGAACTGTGGATGAAGTGGATAATGGAATACTCACTCCAGGCCCAGTCTGAACGACTGAAATAGACTGGGTCTCAGCTGGATTCATGTCGTTGATTGCATCGAGAGTCTCGTAGGAGAGCAGACCAGAGATCTTCCTGAAGTCATCTCTTGTTTAGACATATTTCTCCATTTTCATACTCTATCTACACTTTAATCATTGTTCATTAGTGTAATAAAAATACGAAAGGATTGATATGCGCACTTGTTCGTTTTCTCGGTGAGTTCATTGAGTAGTTTCTTCATCTGCTTCTCTATCTCCTCCGTTGTATTCGAGAGTGGAGGCATCTTCTCACGAAGACCAGACAGTGACTGGAAGGAATGGATAAGGAGGGAACGAGGGATTGTCTCATCCCACTTCAGTCACGTAGTTCTCCACTGCTCCATGCATTTGATTGACTGAATTCTGAATGGGGGCCGAGGCAGATTGGAGGATGGAGTAGACAACGGGCATCGAGTACAGAAGACCATCCATCATCTGAGAGGGAGGGTTGGGGGAGGGGGGGGGGCGACCTACCACGGGGGAGTTATCGTAGACGAGGTATTTATTCGTTCCCTCCTTCATTCTCTCCACTGTCTCATCATCAGTGGTAGCTGTCAATTCGATGGCCTTCCTCACTGTTTCCTTCCTCGTATTGGACCCCTCAATCTCTCCTTAGAAGGGAGGGAACTTCCCCCTCACCTCTTCCTTCCATCCCTCCATCTTCTTCCCCAGATCTCTCTTGGCTGCTTCGAATGCTTCCTTTGAATGGGGGAGATCCCTCACTAGATTCGACCCGATCTGCAGTGATTCTCTCTCTCCCTTCTTCCCTGTCTGTTGCGTATCAGTGCATTAAATATTTAGTGAGTGGAACTGCTCAAGAATGAAACTGAAGGAAACAACTCCTGATCAACCGATAGAGATACTCCATCTATCTATAGTTAAGGGCGGAACTAGGAAATCGCATTGCAGAACACTGATTGCTTGGAACTGAAATTCCTCGCGCCGAGACATCATCGATGTCAATTAGATAACCTATTTCGGCATACTTGATACAACCTCGAGTTTTTACCATGTTGTTGTAGTTAGGGATGGGCTCTCGTCATTTTACCTTCTCGTGATCAGAAAATTGTGTTTCTATGTGAAGAAGTGAGATTACCTCATCGAAGATTTGGTTGACTTCATCGAGTGCTTCTTCGTACACTCTCTTCATCTTCCTGTCTGCATTCGAGAAGACGGACGTCGTCCCTGGGGAAGTCCCTTGCATCACAACAAGGATCTGCAGACAAAGCATTGAGTAGAGATCGACGAAGAGCGCAGGAGAACTGACATCATCTGTCTCGCTGTTGGAGGTGGTGACTACGGTAGATCCATCCTTACTCACGAATCGATTGACAGAGGGAGAAGCAATGGCACGACGGGCTGAAAGAAATGAAGTGATCAGGAGAAAGGGAAGAGGGATGAAGGAAAGGGTGTGCGCAGTGCAGACCTATGTCTCTCTTGCTCCTCTTCTCAGGGGAATCCTTCTCTTCTCCTCCACTCGAATCTCCTTCTCTCCTCCTCACTCTGATATTCTCAATCACTTTCCCCTTGAAGAGTAGTTCAGTCTTCATTTGAGTCTTCGTTACTTTCCCGTTCTCAAATGAAATCTTCTCGAATGATCGAAGAGTCATATTGACACGTCGATGGGGAGAAGAAGGGATTGAAGTTGTAGAGGGAAGAGGAGATTGAGTAGGACGAGGAATGGGAGTAGTAGATGAAGAGATAGGAGGAGAGATCGTGGTGAGGGGAGCTGTCATAGATCTCTTCGCATTTGATGATCCCCTTCTCTTCGAGGAAGATACTGTAGGAGCACGGAAGAAGAAGGGACTGGGGAGGGAAGATATGCGGGATGAGGGATGATGATTAGAGGAAGATGATCGATGAGGAAGGAGGGGAAGTCGAGGAGGGGGAGACAGTCTAGATTCCACTTCCAATTCCTTGTCTGCCATCCATCGATTAGAGAGGAAGAGGAGGTTAGTACGTGCAGGGATGAAAACAAGAAATAGTGATTAACCTCGTATCCAGGGTGGTCTGAGTGAAGGAGGACTCCCTTTTGCATCGATGAGAAGAGGGAAGAAGAAGAGAAGAGGAAATAGGAGCATCACTGAGGAAATGGAGTAGGTTCCAACTTGAGTGAGGTAGAGGCAGGTTAGGAGTGGAACCGATCTTGAAATTAGAGAGGAAAACAAGCGGGGTTAGGGAGAAGAAGGAAGGAACTGATGCAGTAGGCAAGGAGTTAGAGCAGAAGATGGACAAGTGGAATACGAACCTGTGAAGGAGATATGAATTAGATAGGTGAGAAGAGGAAGAAACAACCCCCCCCCCCCCACTAATCGGTTTCGGCTTTTTGCCGTAGATCATGATGGGTAAGTAGAATGAACCGAGAAGGGAAAAAAGAGTTGGTGTGGCAGGGAGACAGAGGAAGAAGGCATGACAGGTGAGGGGTTATTAATAGAGATGGAATGAAGACTCTTTTGATCTTTACTGTCTAGCCGTTCCAATGACAAAGTGAATGAAACGGCCCATTCACTTTCAAGTCGAAGAAAAAAGTCACTTATTATGATCGAGATGATCATAAAACAACGCTTTGGATTAGACAAGGTAGTCCTTAGGACCTCGAATATACGCCGCACAGAAGAAACAACACAAATTTGACCAAAAAAGTGGTAATTGTATCGTATTGCGTTGGAGTCTCTGCCAAATGTGTTAGTATAACTTAGTATCATATTTCAGTTTTCCTTCGTAGTGTTCATTGTGGGGCAGAATGGAGTGAAATTCCCTTTCATTTATTGATTCGCTTCTCGTGAACATATATCGCAATTGGCTCCACTGTCACTAGAGGAAGAATCAGAATGAGTTCTCTGATCTGCTTCTGTCTGCGAGACTCATCACAATAATCCACTTTAGATGCTCGTTCTCAGTCATCGTAAAATGACGAACACAACCCCACACTATTCAACATCGCTCCACTAAATCTGAGATAGATACTACCGTCCAGGTTTATTTCGACTGCCTTAGTTTCATTTTGTAGGATACGTAGAGTGAATATTCTGGATGTATGGATCTTCAACAAGGAATGGATTTGACCCACAAATTTACTGCCATGCGCTTCGACAACATGAACACAGAAAGACCACTCATTGTTCGATATTTACAATATTTCAATACATATAAGTCACGAATATTTTGTGCTATAACGCTCATAAAATCTTGGATATCTATGTACACACATAACGGATTGAAAGGGGGCAAAAGTGAAGAGAATTTAAACCCGTAAAGTCGTCTGATCTTCCTCAGAGTAATCCATTGAGCAAGTTGAGATCGATCCATCGAAACTCGCTTGAGAGAATCGCTGAAGGAATGGATGAGGGTGGAAGAGGGGGGGGAGACTCGACTGACCACTCGATTGTTTCTCCTCCCCGTGTCTTCATTCCCTTCATCGATTCTTCTGCTTCTCAATCGATTGATTGCATCCAATCGAAGAGATCTCTCGGTCTCCGTGGCCATCGGAGGCAATCCCACTGTCTCTCCTCCTCAACCATCCTCATTCTATCAAGGAGATCTTACTCTATCTCACCAATCTTACTCGATCGAGTCGAGTCAACGAAGTGGAGACGAGAGGAGTCTTCTGACTTCCGAATGGTAGAATAGCTGAAGGGTCGATCGGGTCTCATCACCACTGGCCTCTGTAATCGAAGAATCCTTTGGGATGATTGATTAGTACTCACTCGTAGACAAGCGATCTCTCCCTCTTCCACTTTGATTGCTTGCTCCACGAATGTCTCCACTTCGAAGTTGAGTAGTTCATCCTCGGGGATATTCAACTGATCCCCCAGATTCTTTATCAGTCGATCGAGACGCATTCTGCAATGGACAATCATGCATTTCTCAAATCCGTGTCCAGAGAACATAATGGCGAAGAAGGTATAAGATAGGATGCTCACTTCTCTCCTCCGAACCACACGAATACATTGGCAGCACTCTTGACTTTCCTTCCGAAGTAGTGGAGTCTCTTCAGTCCATCGGCCATTATCTCGACTGCCATTGTAGTGAGAGCGAGACCAACTCCGATGTAGCAGAGAGTCACGAAGAGATAGTCAGTACTGTAAAGGGAGGAGGGCCTTCATTGGCCTTCCGAGGAAAGAAACCTCTTTGGGACGAAATCACCCAGTCCGATGGTTGTGAGAGTGACGAAGTTGAAGTAGAAGGCCTCAAGGAAAGGGATGGAAGGGGGATGGGAGTGAGATTGTACCTCGAAGAATCCCATCTCTGGTTCGTACGAAGCGAGAACGTGAGCTCCGATGAGGAGATAGAGAGCGAAGAGAACACAAAGGCCAAGGGTCTCGTCCAGTTTCCTCAACGAGGGGAAGGTCAGCAATCCTCTCTTCTAATCTGACCTCGGTTCGTGTTTCTCATCCTCTTCCTCCTTCGATCTCTCTGTGCTCTTTTCTCCTCCATCGACGATCTTCTCTTCGATAGGAGAGGGAAGGGGCTCCCTCTCTCGGTATTTCTGCACAACATACTCAGGTCGATCATCAAGACCTGCATACCTTCACAAGCAACGCGCACAATCGGCTGATTCCTCGAAGGAGATAGTGAAGGGCCTCAATTCCATTCGTAGTCTCGTCCATTTCTTCTCAATTCTGCTCAAGTGAGTCTCACCTTGGCAATGAACATTCCCAGATCGGCGATTGTGAGAAGAGTGAGTGGAACTCCAATCAATCCATACACGATCACGAATACTCGTCCAATCGTCGTCTCAGGGACGATGTGACCGTATCCTATCGTAGTGATCACGGTGAACGAGAAGATGAGGGCGTTCTCGAAGTTCCACTTCGACTCCTCCTCTTCTATCGTCATTTCTGTCGTCGAGGTGTTTTCCCCACTCTCCTCATCGACTATCCTCACTCCTCCAGGGAGGGAAATCTGACGATAGCAATCATCGATCGACGAGATCGCAGCCTGGGAGAGAAGGGGACTGATGAGGGAGTACTCCTCTGTCTCACGTGATCGAGTGCAGCATCATCATCGCATCCCACAATGGAGAAGATGTCGACGAGAGAGGAGAGAAGACACTCGTGCACCTGGAAGAGAGAGAGAGAGAGGGAGAGAGGGGAAGGAGAGGGAAGGAACCTTGGGGTCGAGATTAGCCAGCTGAGTGGAACTCATTCGAGAAAGATCGAGAGACTCAATGGGGGCCTTCGTCGTTTCTTCATTCGTCTTCTTTGATCTGCAATTCATTAACTCTTCTTTGTTTGGCAAGAGAGAGGAATGTGATCATACGCTTTGATTCTCTCTGGTGACTCGAGATATCTGATGATGAGTGCCCCAGTGATTGTGTAGAAGATGACGCCGAAGATGAGGAAGATGTGGAGGGCGAAGGGAGATGCCTCAAGGTATCAGCTTGTCTCAAAACTTTCTTACTATTTTCATTTTTCACCTCCCCTGTTCTTGAATGTTGTCCGATTTACATCTGGTCTTCGACCATATATAAGGGCTTGGGTTCTCTATCTAGCGCACATTACCTCTGTCCTAAAGAGCTCGTAAGATTCTCGCCATACACTCTGAAAATCAACGACATGGGAAAAGGGATTAACTTTATCAAAGGTTCAAAATTCTTCGGAAAACCGTGTGAGGTACAAATTTAATACACCACCGTGAAGTACTCCCAACAGGTTATTAACGGGCCATATTTGATAGGGTTTACTGTTATATCCACATATATAATGAGCGCACAATCTGAAAACTGCTCTAGCTGGTAATTTACGAAGTAGCATCAATAGATCCTTGATATGTAATGAAGATCTGAGAGAGCTCATTTGCGGTGATTTGTGAAGTACTGTCCCCAATAAATATATTACTAGAATTATGAGATATTTTAACCATCCGTTGTTGAATTTAGCTTATCGGAATGTGGAAGTCCAATCGCAAGCATTATAATATGAACTTTTCACAACATCCCGTTCCAAGCAAACATTGATTTCCGTATTTTACGAGGTTATGTGAACAATTAGTCCTTGGTGTATACCTCAATCGCCAGGCAGAATCAATAGGGCAATCCAATTCGAGAATTCATCATTAGCAAAATGCACCAAAAATAGGCATATTTCGACCTTTCGGCAAAAATAATTCATTTCTCTCATACCACACATCAGAGTTTAGATTTCAATGTATGGTAGTATTACAGTACCAAGACCTTAAGTTATGCTAAAAGAAAATTGAAACATCCGATGGTGATGAGAGCGAACTTGAAAAATTAAATAGTCAGAAACTTTTGAGACAACCTAATACAATCATCGCCACATCTTGGCCACTCCATTCAAAAGGTCCCCTGGTTGTCATTTCGAAGTCTCTTCCACACTGATTCATGGGAATCATGTGCTTTTGATCCGTTGGTTCTCTAAACCCCAGAAACATCCCCCTCCACCCCTCTCCCCTCTGTTCTCCCGTGCTCTCTTCCATCCGTTCAGCATCCAATTAATTATCAGTCCTTCTCTTCTTCTCTCTCAGGGCGAACATTAATCACTCCCTCTCACCTTCTCTGCACAAATCAGAAAGAGAAAGAAACTCCCCCGATACATCTGATCCCTCTCTCTCTCTCGAAACGATGAGACTCCAACTACTCTCCTATATCCGAGACATTAACTAAATGTGGGGAAGGGGGCAAAGCAGACTCTCTCCATATTTTGGGAGAGCTCTCGTCTAGGAGGGCGTTGAAGGTAGAAATGGAGAGAGAATCAGTCTACCGGATAAGAGAGAAGGAGAGTTCATAGCAGACTAGTACCTGTGGCCAATTGCGACGGACTCAAATGAGACCACGAATATGGGATGAAGAATGAAGAAAAGTGGAAAGAGGGAAGATGAGATCAGGGAATAGATCAGAGATGGAATACCTTCCCGAACGAAGTCCGCAGTGATTCGATGAGGAACATGTTGTACTAAGGGGGCATTGTGGAGGAGGAGACAGATGAGAGAGAGACCGGAAGGGTCTTTATAGGGTGAATTGAAGGTGGAAGGAGGGTCGACGTCAGTCGAGAAGAGTGAGGGAGAGAATGGAGGAATGAGAGAATGGAGGGAAGGGGAGAATGAACACACGGAGGGAAGCTACTCAACATCCTAACACTATTTCACATCCAAGAAAAATCCATTCGATGTGGGTACTAATTTGGTCTCATAAATCAATGTTTCTCACCTTTCTGAGTCCCGCTATCATATCTAGTGAGTGAGATGCAGTGTAGCAGTACCTGAAAGTGGATTCGGAAAGAGAAATGCCGACGTGAATATTCACAATAATCGAATGAGATGTCGTAAAAAAGGAATGGGCTCTAGTGCGGGATCGACCACTCGAGTATTCGTCAGTACATCTCTCCTCCTCTCCCCCAGTCATATTGGAGGCGGCTTGAGATAAGCCCTACTGTTCTCCCTACCGTTCTATGCCTTTTCACTGCTTATGTTTTCAACTCAAGATAATGTAGACTAGGTAGACATAGTCGAAAACATGGATGCAAGGTCTGATTGTTGGTAATTTCATTTCTGTAACTTCTAAGTTAAGGCAGAGATCGTAATTTTAAAAAAATTGTAAACATTTTCCACATATTTGTCATAGAATGGATGTAACTTATTTCTAATTTCGAGATAAGCACTCTGAAGGTCAAAGAGTTCGATAAAATAAATGTTCTTCCAGAGAATACTTGTGAGCAATCAGAATAAACACCTGAAAGGAACGGAAAAGCGAGCAAAACAATGGGGAGAATATGTAGGAAGGAGGAGGGAAAGGACCATTTGATAGAGACTAACTCGATCTTGGAAGAGGAAACGATTAGCAAGATTATTCTCTCGACGGGATTGGTTCCTCTTGACTTGAGGCAGATTCGAGAGTGGAGAAGGTTGTATGCATTTCATACTAGTAGATACTGGGAATAACATCATGAATTGTAGAGTGAACACCTAAGAGAAATTGCCTATTGTCTCTCTCAACGGAAAGGGACAACTAATTATGGTCTCCCTTCCACTCCACAATTCGACTCCATGGAAACATTATGGTTTTCTCTCCGAATTGACTCGCTAACGATCTCCGAATTGCTTCGGATCTTCTTCCTTCCATCTCTTCAAATCGCTCTCCACAGCAGTACAGGAGGGAGACCATCTCCCTCCCTCTGCAGATTATTTCATCCAAATCACATCTCTCATGCACTGCTTTCTCTTCATTGCGGGCAGGCAATATCCCCACATCCATCACTATAAACTCCATCTACGTAGCAGTTGTATTGTAGATAAGTTAGAGTACGAGTACGAAGCGTCTCTTAGACTGAACCCAATTCTTCATACGATATCATTTCTCCAATAATCAAAGACTTTGCTAAGATCCAATCATGGTGAAAAATACAATTCCGTGTGTGAGATTCGAATTTGTAATGAATCTCTGATAAATATTTTTAAAATGTCGCATTTAATCAGACTGATTTGGATTGGTAAATTAATGTTTTACCTGAATTATCGTGCAGATTTGTCGAATGCATCGCGAATTAGGAAATAAAAAAATTATATTGCGTCAATATGAATAAAATGTGCGACACAGTGCGATACAGTATGACACGAAAATCGGTATCGCTGGATACTGTAGCAGAGCTTTGCATTTTTCGACTTTCTTTCTTTTTCCTATATCGATTGCTTGATTGTTCGTTGTTATTTATATTTGATATTGTGCGAATATAGATGTCCTTCAATCCTCCCTCTCGTTCTCAACCGACCGGTGCTTTGTCCCCTCGCCCTCTCTCCTCCTCCCAACTAGAATCCGACTTGAACACCTCGCAAGAGATTCTCATCGCTGCAGCTCTCGCTGTGAGGCACAGCATCAAGAAACGATCCCTGGTAATTATTTCATACTTTTGGACGTGGTAGCAACTGCGAAGATGATGCTTGTTCACACGATATATTTGAGAGTGTGGACCGTCGTGATCGTTCGCTCGATCGGAGCAGACCAGAAGAGCCGTACGTTCTTCTCCTATTCGCTCGCATCATAATAACACTCAGATCTACATCGACTCCAATCCGCAGTCGCAGTCCGCTTGCAGCCGGTAATAAAGACGATAATCGATCAACGAGTGTTCCCCCTCCTAAGAAGGACTCCATTCGGGCGCTCTTCACCACCTCTACTCCTAGTTAGTATTATTTTATCAACGTATTTTTGGTAATATAATTTGAATGCATTTTTCTAGGTATTCTTTTTTAATTACTTTCGTTGTAGAGCCAGCTGATCAGCGACTCGATATTTCTGGCGACGCCAAGCCGGTTCACAACAGAATCTTCGATGATGAAATGGAAAGGTTCGTGCTCTTATCTCTTATCAAAATATATTGTGCTCTCTTAGATCCCGTCCTACAGATGCAGAGGTGGATGCAGCGAGTCAGATTAGGGCTCTATCCGAGGGACCCGTCGATACACCCGGAAACGTCTCGTGAGATTTTCATTTTTTACCCTTTTGTTTTTGTTACTTTCTTTTTTCCAGGATGAACGACTCGCAAACGGGCGGAGATCGCAGTCTGAACGACTCCCATATGACATGGGGAGCGGTTCGTCAATTTGTCTCTTGAATAAAACAAAGCATTCCTTGTGATGTTCTTTAGGAGTCGTGCTTGAGTATTGCTTCTATCCGGACTGCTCGAGGAGGTCGAGCGAGTACGGGGACGAGTGCGAAGGCAGCTGCCGCAGCCAGAGCATATTGGACTGATCTACTCAAGTGCCAGAGGGACTGGTACATGTCAGTCATTCATTTACTTTCTAGGAAACGCAATTTTTGGCAATCTGGTATTCTGTTGTTAAAGTTACCGGACGAGGACAAAACCCTGATCTGACCCTGATCTCGTCGCGTGTACGAGAGGGTATACAAATGTGAGAGAGCGCGGGATTACGCTGATCATTTTCGGCTTTCCCTTGAAGCTATTATTGATTTTTAGCATTTTTTAAATATTCATTCTCAACTAATTCAGCCATCGGCTATTTGATGGAGGATAAAAAATAGGGGGTCAATTTTTTCCTCGTCCGGTAACTAAGTGAAATTGGCATTCCCATTAATTAATTTAGAAAAGTGACGACTGCTCCTTTCTCCTCGAAAGCCGCCTCTACTCATGTGCTCGATGCATACACTGAGTTGAAGGGTTCCCTATGCTCATTCTCTCCCAAGGTTGGACATGGAGTTTTTATAAGTGCAATATTATCTATCAATCTATGATTATGAGAACGAAGAACGAGTGACAAAATTCTTCAAGAGCTATATTGATACTTCTTTACGTCATAACATCCCAAAATGAGTTGGAATGAGCAGATCATAAGTACAATATGTCGTAAATTCGTCTAGATACGTCTAGATCCTCGCTCTTTCCCACTTCCCACCTCATATTGGGCTGGTATGGCGAAGTATAAAATGGTAGCTTTATTGCGCGTAGGCAATATGTCTCTTCACAAGATAAACGGTATCGAGTGAACCTACGATCTCATCCTTTTCTCTTCAGCCCGATGAAGCAGTGAGTGCGATGGAGCTCTTCGCAGTGCACAACACTCGAATCTACGTCTTCCTCACCGAGAGAGCCATCCCTGTACTCATTGATCACTTCCATTCACTCATTCTCCCCTTGGCAGGATTCGGCGACTGCACTGGCTGAATTCGTGCATGCTGTCCTCACCAAGTACCTCGCCAATCCCACTCAGATGCACGAGAACAATCGAGCATGGCTACTGGCCAAACACGTGAGTGGAAGAGAAAGAGGGGGGGGGGTCAGTGGCCATTCAGATCGTCGAGCTGGTCGTCGTGATTCCGACGTCGACTGACATCCTTCTCTCCATCAAATCGACCCTCTCGCAGATCCAGACTGAGTATGTTGCAATCTGAAGCGATTCACTAGATGTTTGGATGTGCAATTACTTGATTACATCCCGTACCGTATATGTCTCACTCAGGTTCATTCGTATTTGGTGTTCTTCGCACGCAGAGAGAGATCTCCGATTCATCGCCTACTCCATCAAATGTCTCGATGGACTCGCATCCATTCTCTCTGCCAGACTCAATCAGGTCACTTTTATTGTTATGAATTCATTTCAAATACCTTACTTTCAAATGGTTTCATAATTCTGCATGGCATTCTAAATTGGTGGAACTGTCAGTCTTTGCAGCTCGTGAATGGAATTGTCTTCGGTTACGGGGAGGAGTGAAGGAGATTCATCTAAAGGGTTTTATTCCATTTTCTGATTTCTGTACAATAATGCGCTGTATCATTTATGTTGAATGTTGAGTTTGATTTTTAAAAATTGTTTTTTTGTTGATCATTTTTATTTCATGTGCCATATTGTTGATTTTTCATAGTTGTCGTTTGTTATTGTTACGTTTGTATCAACCGTGTGAAATTGTTGTCGAATGAGCTGAGCCTCATAAAATCTGTATTACTGTGACCGCTCGTTCACATTGAATTGCTCATGCAGCAAGGTAGTCTGTTTAGTAACTTACTCTCACGATACACTACTAGGAATATTTACTGTCTTACCCGTATTAGGCTTCTTATTCCCTTCCCTCCCTCGCCATTCATTGTTTCTCTTCACTCAAAGGCGGCGAATCTCTAGGAATAAATCAAGTGGTGTCTCCCAATTAGGCTTCTTCCTTTCCAGATTTGCTCCATCTGGAAAGGACATGGTCATTCATCAGAGAGTGACTCGGAATGGGGAATGAGTCTATTCATCATATCTAATCAGTGGGGGCATCATAGACTGGTCTCCTGTCCCCTCCATCACACATTTCTCTCCCTGGGGAAGAATGCCGAGGATATTCGAGAGTACTTGACTAGCAGAGAGAAAGAATCAAAGAATTGAGAGAGCAAGAGGGGAACGACACTCCAATATGTTGAGTGAGGGTAGACTGTCCATCCCTCGGGGGTTGAGGGAGGGAGGGGGGAAGATCCCTGTCAGTCCACGTACTCCTCCCATCTCACTCTACCACCTGTCTCATAATTCTTGCTTGCCTCATTTACCTCTCTTGCTCCGTCTGAGATCATCTATCCTTCCTCCACTCAATCCCTTCCCTTCTTCTCCTCTTCCCAAATAAGTTTGTGTCTTCTCCACAAGTGGGCGGAGTCTCTCCCCTAGTCCCTTCTTCTCTTCTCTCCTCGATGGCTTCTCTCTGATCCTCGATGGGTCCAATCGGTCTTCTCTGGCCGTTGCTTCCCTTGGGAGCGGCCCTCACTTGTCTCACCTGTATCCCCACTCCTGACTCCACTCAACTGGACAAGTTCCGGGTCACGACTCGTCTCTCCCGTCCGGTCTGTCCGATGGAACCCGTCGACTGCGACAGAGACCAGGACTCGTGTGTCACTGTCACCATGCACATCGGTGAGTCAACCACTCAACAGCAACAACTTTATTGCAAGAAAAATTAAAGACAGATTTTTTAGAAACTATTTGCCTGCTTCACATTAGAATCCGGCGTTCTAAAATCGTTACTCATAAAAATACTGAGCGATAAAATCCATTATGAAAAAAGATTAAGATAGCCGTGAATACATCAACAAAAAGAGAGCCCCTAGACTAGCCGATCACAGTGAATGGATATATAGCTTACTCGAGAAAAAAGTGACCACAGTGAGTTTCTCCAACATAATCTGCGGGAATTCGACTTCTCAATAATTTTGAACAATTGAATTCTCACGAAACACACTGCGTTCACTGAACATACGAAATGAGAGGAATAGGAAGGGAAATAGTAGAAGGGGAGTAGAAGGGGAGGGACGATCATTCGATTCAGGAGGGGGCGAGTACTGGTTGGGTGCAGGCTGCGACCGTCGTTCTTCCTTCCCCACCATCTCCTCCCCCTCCTCCTGTCAGAACATCCGCACTCTCGCCCGATCTGTCCAATTGGGATACACCCATGAGAGGAGGGCCATGCAACGGGTCTGTCTATGCAACTCCGATCTGTGCAATGTCTCCTCCATCCCCTATCCCCTCCTCCTCCTCACTTTCCTCTTCCTCCTCCTACGGTAGTCTACCGTACTCTCACAGTCTTCTGGGAGTGAATGGAATGGAATGGGAGGAGGGAGGGGGAGGGGGTGCTCCTCCATCTCCAGCCTCTTCCTCCTCTCGATATTGTCTCGCAGAATGGGCGAGTGTCAACTTCTTGAGGTGAGCACTGCAATCATTCATCCTCACCTCATTCTTCATTTCTCCCTTCTCAAAACTTGATCTATGCCAAGCGAGAAAACATGTGTTAGAGGGGCAAAAGTAGCGGAAGCAATTCACAAAGGCATCCATCACATCTTTTGTCTACCTACGAGTGCCTGTCTGGGATAAGGGAGAGGGTAGAGTACCGTTCTAGTTCCTTCCTCTGGATGTTCTCCTTCCATACTCTCTCCAGTCTCTCCTCCTTCACATCAACTTCCTTCAGAGTCGTCCGATTGTTCTTCCCTCGAAGGAGAATCTGAGGTCGTCCTCCTCCACCTGCAATCATCTTCCATCCCTCCTCCCTCCCTCTCCCGTCTACGGATCTGCCTTTCACGAGTGAGTTCACTTTCCTGTCATTCCTATAATCCATCAACCCCACTCTTTCTGATTCCTCCGTCCGCACTCTCTTCTCCCCTCAAGTTAACTCTCCTTATTTTCTTCCTTCTCCATTCACCTCCTTCTCATCCCATTGTCCTTTCCTCTCTCACACCTAACTCATCTTCTCCTCTCTTCTCTACTCTATTGCTCATATTCCAATATCCATCCATTCTCGAATCTTCTTCCTCTCTTCCTTAGGTGTCTTCATCCATCCTCCCATTAGACTCCCTTTCCTTCTCTCTTCTCACTCCCAAGAAAGGACTCACTCTAATTAAAACAAGGTCTCAATCCATTCCCTCACGAAATCCGAATTGAGTTGTGAGTGGAGGAAGCAGGAGGGGGGGGGGGTCCACTCGCACTTTGATCTCCCTCTATCGATAGGTGTTATTCATTCGAAGGGGAGGGGGGGGGGCTCTAAATAGTTGTGCATGTCCATTCTTCCTCTGGCTAGGGGATAGGGGTGGGGGATGGACTGACTCACTTCTTCATGTCAATCAGTCAGTCTCTCACTCCCTCCTCTCGCCCCGAGAAGTCGTGTAGGACATCGTGAGAATGAGAGCAAAACGGATAGAATTCGAGAGGAGGAGGGGAGAGGGAGAGGGACTAACAGCCACGATAGAGATGATCCCCTCGATGGAAGATCAACACTGATCAGGATACATATGCCCATCCATAGAAGCATTCCAATCATTCCCTCGGTCTCTTTCTCTCGTCACTTCTCAATCCGGTCTCTATCCTTCCTTCCCTCGATTCTTCCTTCCATAATCAAATCGTCAACGAGTCTTCTTTCCTCCTCTTCGACTTTCCCTGCGCAGTCGAGAGAAGACGACAACAATCGACAATAGTTGAGGAATTTAGAGAGGGAAGAGGAAAGAGAGGAGAAAGGAGAGAGAGGGAGGAGAGGGAAGGAGGAATGACAATACTGATCCACCTTCTATAACGAATTGTTATCCATATTCAACTGTTTACCCACATGCCTGAGTGCTCTCCAACTCACCTGGTCTATCTACTCTCCCACTGGATAGATTGAGGGCGGAGGAAGTTGCATTCACTGATCCTCCAGTAGGAACTGCCACTTGTTGAGACGACTGAAACAACGAAACTCCATTTGAATCATCTGCTTATTCTGCACAATCCCACGCATTCACTCGCCTGTAGAATTTCGTGACTGTGAGAAATTGAAAGTCATAAGCAACACCAACTAGAGAAGTAGCAAATGAGTGCTTCATCTCCCACTCGAGACTCTCTCTCTCTGACCTTGATTGCATCGTTCATCATCTTATCCAATTGGGAGCTGAATTCATCGTCTTCTTCATCACTCAATCGTCGATCGACCACTCGTGCATCCATCTCACTCTCAACATTCCTCTTCCTCCCTCTTCTCCTACTCCCCTCCTACCTCATCCTTCCCGAATAGAGTGTCCTCCTCCAGTAGTACTTCCTCTGCTCCATCCGTATATCTACAATATTTCCATTGCAGGTACCATCCCTCTTCTCCGCTGGTCTCTCCACGTGTCTACTCGTCCTTCGATGCTCTTCTCCCTTCATCCCTCAATCCCTACGGTCTCCTCTCCTCTCCTCTCTCCTCCTGTGATACCCTTCCCTTCCCTGTGATTGCCCTTCCTCCGTTCCTTCATTCTTTATCAGATGCTTTCTCTCTCAAATCCCTCATCAGTTCTTTCACTCTCCCTCTCTCGCATCTCTCTCCTTCATTCGATGAATTATTCCTCTCATCTCTCGTTTCTCTCACACCCAAAGAGTTCAACTGCAGCAGAGTTCGTGTGAAAAGGAGGAAGAGACAATTAATTCACACTTTCTGCGTCACACCAATCAGAGACTCATACTAATTCCATAGACTTTTCGCAACTGCACCCTCTTTCGCCCTTTCCCCTCTCCCTCTCTCTCTTCCCTCAGGGGATCTCATTGGTTCTCAACTCAATCAGTTCCTCGGGGGTCATAACCATAGGGTCTCTCTGCTTCTCTTCACTCGTTCTCCTCTCGGATCGGAATCTATCTCCTAATAGACTCCCCTTCCTTCCCAATCTCTCCCCTGCTATAGTCTACGATGACAAGTACTAAACAGATTGAGAGACTGACTAAGGAAGGAGTGGGAGGAAGCAAGAAACAAGTTAGCCAGACCATCCCACACATTATCTCATTCCAATGTATCCCTCAGATTGCAACAACTGACTAACAATACCCCCCCCCCCCTCTATTATTTTCAACTACTAAACGTAGGATTGGTTCCGTATTGGTGTATCATCTATACAGTACCAACCTTATAGTATTCCTATCTACAGTACTCTTCTCAGCTTGTCACAAGTGTGACAAAAGAGCTTCGAGAGGAGTAGAAGAAAAGGGAAATCTTTTGTGAGTGGCCAGCGCTCAAATCAAATCTGCACCCTTTAGGTCGACTTTGCGCCAAAGAAGAAAAAGAGAATAGCCACATTTGCATAGAAGAAAAGAGAGACGACAGGGAAAGACTCAGAGAGGGGAGAGGAATCCTTTGAGGGGTCGAAGTAAGTGAGTACGGTATCTCGTACCTCATGGCCCTGTCATCGTCCTCCTCCTCTTCTTCTTCCCTCAATGCCTCCAATCCCTTCTCCATACTCGGTTCTTCTCCTTCATCGTAATGGGAAGCTGCACGGAGAACTGCTTCCACCTGTATCACACAGTACTTCTTTACCATGCCAACTAATTCGTTCCCACAAACGAAACACCAGTGAGGGAAGCATATCAATGGCATTCCCAGGGATACTTCTTCTCTCCCTTCATAAGCGAGTCCTTACGATCTCACGATTCTCCCCTTTCTCATTCTACTGCAAACGTTACCTTGCCTCACTGCCCTACGGGTAGTAGTACTCCCTCCTCCCTCCTTCCCTCTTCCCCCACCTTGGCCTTGAAGTTCTTCTCTACAACTCTGACTGCATCCTCAGCATCTTGAATGCTCCTTGGTTCTCTCCTCCCCTTGAGCATCTCCTTGTGCAGTTCCCTCACCGAAGACTCCACGTCCTTCGGGAATCTAAGGAGATGATCATGGAGACAGAACTAGACACCCAGTGAAGAACATTATAGCAACTGATCAGATTGAACTATTCTTAGAATGTAAATATCGAAAGCAAAAACGTACGGTTCCTGCACTCCCAACTGAGTGAAGGGTGCATACGCGAGCCAGTCTTCTCGCTTTATCCAGTAGAACCTACGAATCATCACGATATAATCAACAATCAAGTCAGTACTGATCTATGTCTGCTCACCGATAGAAATAAGCGAGGAAGCACATCATACTGCTAGTAGACTTGCGAGATGTCCTACAATATTATATATTTACATACTAAATAGGTCATCTTCACAGAAGTTGCTCCTTAACGAAGTAGTGATTGGAAGTTTGAAAGACACACAGCAGAGTAATCTCATCCCCCTTTGATATTCCTGTGATTGACCTGAAGAATTCTCCGACGGTTGCTACGAGAGAGATGACGAGTCTGATTCGAGAGAGATCTCTCCACGATGAATACGGATCCGCCTCGGGGAACGAAATCACTTGGTACAACGTCTGAAGAATCCATTCGAAGGCCACTTTCGCTCAGCTCATAAAGGCGGATATGTATGGAATAGTGTGCCCACCTTGAATACAACTTGGCTGTTGCATACACAGAAGTTGTACAACTCCCCCAGGTAGACGATGCACGAGAGTGCCTCCTGGTTGAGTACTCGCGGCTTCTGCAGAGAATGCCCCTTCCCTCCCTCTTCCCTCTCCTTCCCCCACCTCCAGACTCAGTCTGATCGTCTCCAATACATTGTCGACCACTGCGACGGCGATCCAATCGTGTTTAGGTAGTTCGTTGAGTCCTCCGACGAGAGAAGCCAGATGGGGCAGACAATCGATAGAGACTATCCAGGGAGAGGACAGCAGAGAGATCGTATACTCTGCACTCATCTGATCAGAGTTCCTTCGAAGGGGAGACTCACCAGAGATGAGGGAGTCCGTCCAATCCAGCTTGCGAATGCACTTCAGATGGGCGACGATGCTCTCCTCTGTGATGGATGTCACCTGAGAGAGCCATTCTATTCACCCCTCGAGGTATTCAAAAGAAGAGTGGTTCCCCTCTGCTCTTTGCATCTCCCCTCCTCCCTTCATTTCCTTCGACCGAGGACCCAATAGTCGTGAATCTTGGACATTTATAACTCAAGATTCAAGAGGATCGGGTTGGCGGTCTGGGAAAGGGAGAGAGGGAAGATGATCTGAGACTCAGAGGAGGACTCATCAAGGAAGACTGATCTCTACATGAGACGGGAGCGAGAATGGGCTAATCAGGCAGGGGAGGGAGACTGCCAGAGGGCGTATCGGGAATGGGGAGATGAGTAAAGACAGGCATGAACAGGGGAGGGCAAGCTCTATCGCGCGCGGGCTACCCAAGCGACTCTTTTGAATAGTGACAGTCACACACAAATAGGAATGGAGGGGTGAAGGGTATCTTTTTCCTTATTCCTCAATCTTCAATAACGAATAAGATTGACCAACCAATCTCCTGATGAATCGTAGAATGGGCGGAGTCGAGGGACGGGCACAGGTCGATTGCTCCTCCGGGGGAAGAACAGAGAAGTACGCATTGTCCACAAGATTCTGCAGTGATCAACCTTTGACGAGAGATCACCTATATAATTTTTCCATTCAGAATGCTCATGTGCTAGTTAGTAAAATAAGTGAAATGGGCAGGTGTGAATGGGTGGAGTACCTGCAGTCTGACGTCCTTGATCCTCTTCTTCTTCTTCTGCATCACATCCATCAATGTCTTCATCTTCGAGTGAGAATCGGGGTTCCTGAGATGGAATGATTCTCCCGCTCTCTCTCACTCCCATTCCCTTCGGTTATCTACTCGGGTCAATTCCTCCTTCTTCTCACCTGAATAGATAGAATCCGCAGTTCTCGACGAAAGTGCATAGCATTTCGACAGCGGGGAGACGGAAGTCGAATACCAGCTGACGGAGGCAGACCAGTCCTTCTGCACGAGGAATCACACCGAATTTGATCTGAGATGAGAGGGGCGTCAGATGACTTCTCTGCAATCCCTTCCCTCACCAATTCTCCAATCATGATCGTCGTCGAGATTCGCTCGCCAGAAGAGTAACTCGAGTAGTGCGAGAGTTGATCACTGCAATTTCCTTGGATGAGAAGGAGAGGAGAGAGGGAGGGCATCACTCACCGCAATCTCTCCACCATTCGTGCGCAGACTTCAGAGACGAAGTCGTGCATGACCTGTGGATGAGAGAGTATGAGAGTGCCCCCCCCTCTTCCCTTCCTCACCTGGTCGAGAGTGGCGAGGAAGCGGGCGTAGAAGGGAAGGACGTCCGGACGGGCACACTTCACCAAGAAGTGCTTCAGACGACGACTGTTGATCTGAAGGGAACAACAATCCAACCTAGACGACAACCACCGTATCCATTCAGACCTACAGTAACCTCAATCAACAAACATACGGGTGTGTTCAGACTGTTGTTGACGTATTCGAGAGCAGCGGTGTCGATGTTGTCCCTGTTAGTCATGCTGTAGAGTTCAGAGAGGAAGATCTACAAAGTGATAGGTTGTCACTAGGAAAACACTCTACTCGCTGCCCTCCCATCTCACGAATCAGTAGATGGCTCACATCCATGAATTCCTTCTTCTCCGTGGAGTTCTCAGCATAGACAATTTCCCTCTTCATCTCTTCATCAATCCTCTCCATCTCCCTCGCCTTCTTCTTCAATTCCACTTCTTCCAAGTCTCCCTCTGCTTCGACGTACAACGTGTCGCTGATACTGAAACATATATTCTGCCTTCGAATAGATTGCATATAGATGATGAACATTCGAAATTGACTCACTCGCTATCGTAATCCTGACTCTTCTCAGCCTTTTCCATCTCCTCTTCGTCCTCTCCTTCTTCCATCTCCACATTGACGTCTTCGATGCAAGAGGCCATCCCGGAATCATCCTTCTGACTCCTGAGATTACACTCCGTTAGTCAATCGTGTCGCTCTGCAAAAAAAGAGTGGCACTAACGTGGAAGCGTCATCCTTGAAGAGAGCAGCAGGGACGATCTTCCTCAGTGCGAGAGTGTTCTCATAGAAGGAGCGAGCATCCTGATCTGGCCAGAGGGAGAGAGATCCGTCCTCCAGGGCACGAGACAACTCAAGAAACCCATCAGAGAAACACCACCTTTGTTCTATTTCCATCGCATATTACGTTTCCATCGAAATAGGGGATAAAGAGAGTAAATGAGTGCCCACCCCCACAACAGCCTCCTCATCACTCTCTTCTCCACTCTCTTCCTCCTCTTTCGCCATCGAGACGTCGCCTGAGATTGAGAAGAGTCAAATGAGCACCCTATCACTAATAACTAGATATTAGTATTTGCCAATCCCGTACCGACAAGAGTGGCCATCTCCCTCTCCACTTCTCTCCACTTCTTCCATTCCTCTCTCAATTCCTCCAGATTCTTCTTGATCTCACTCGTCGCATCTCCTTCAATGCATAACCTTCTCCCCTCCATCCCCCTTCTTCTCACCCTTCGTCTTCTCCTGTCTCCTCACTGCTCTCTTCTTCTCATTGATCTGCTGACAGAGTGCATTCACCTGCAATCTCCCCTCTCTTCCTCCCTCTCCTTATCCCCCCCCCCCCCCCCCCCATTCTGCCCCTCCTCCCTACCTTCGTTCCGATGCTCTTCCAATAGACGACGACCATCTCAGCCATCGTTTTCCTCCTCTCTTCAGTCATCAATTCGAGAGTGGGCAGATCCGCTAGACAGGCCCTTCTTCCCCCTCTATCAGTGATTTCATGCTGACCTCTCTCCATATTGATGGTCTTCTCCTCTTTCTGATGGGGGATGAATGCAGCCAGTTCCCATCCGAGTGCCGCGAAGAGAGAAGAGACGATGGGATGGGAGGGGTGATCAGTCTTCTCCGTCCCATTCAGATACACGAGAACTGCACCGATGCACTCAAGGGGACAGAGAATACCAAGGGGGGGTATGGCAATTGGAGACAGGAAGAAGAACTAGCAAGTGGCTGATTCCCACGTAATATCTAACCTGAAGTCCCTCCTTTCCGAACACTCCATGGAGGGTTAGTTCAGCGATGAGTCTACAATGGAGTGATACAGATATATCGATTGCCTTGCCTACCGTAGATCGACCCTCAGCTTGGCAGGGTTCGTGATTGTGTCAGATTTCTTGGTAGGGAGACACTTTCGGAGTTGCAAGATGAGTTGCTCAGAGAAACGAGGATATCTACAGAATAATGCTTTGTGAAGAAGCAGATGAATGAGGGTGGCGAATATTAAGAGGGGAGGGGTAAGAAGGGAATATAATGGTGTAGAGTAAGCACCTCGCAGTGATGCCTACGCAGAGGGAGACCACACTGGGCAGATCCGAGATCTTGAACTTGGTGTCGGCCACTGCCTGCAATCGATTTCCCTTCCCATTGACAGGCCATCGACTGACTGACCACTGCCATCTCTTCGACGAACTTGCTCAGATTGATCTTGTCGAGGTCAGCTGAGAGGGCGGCAGCGTGCTCCCTGTAGGAGGGTGGGATAGCAGAGGATGAATGGAGGGGAACTCACTTGTTCAGCATCTTGATCTTCTTCATTACTGCCGTTGTCTTCTTCAGGGTCGAGTCCATCTTCCTACAAGCATCAATTCGGTCATATATTTTATAATTAACATGATATTATGTTCTCGGGTTGATGACCATTACTTACAACGGGTTACTGAATGAGATAAATAGCAACTGAGCATAGATCGATCTGTCCATGTCACAGTATCCCTCATCCCTCACCTCAACTCTTGTTCTCCAAGGGGTTTCATCTCTGCGAGTATTTTCCTCGACTCGTTGTATCCGTCCCATCTCTTCCTTACATCGGCAAGCCACTCACTATTCACCGTAACCCATTGTGCTGCCATCCCTGGCTAAGTTGCTCCCGTTCTCTTTGTTCGTATCCGTATCAAGTACGAAATCGGCATATGACCAGTGAGCACATTTAGTTGTTAAAACAATATTTATTGGTATTTGAAATATTTTTATCAATACATCGATTAACCAAGTCCAATGCGAAGGGATTAATAAGTTACAAAAAAAATTGTTTAGAGTTTAGAACTGAGTGTGAGAATAGGGTATAACCACAACGAGAATAGATCAGAAGTATCTATCGGCTCCCCCACTACCTCTCTGCCCATACTGCCCTCCCCCTCCTCCGGAGTATCCATCATATCCACTGTAGTCTCCTCCTCCATCATGGGCTGCTCTACGAGGGGCTCCTCGATAGAGATCAGCTGATCGTAGAGAGCTCCCCATTTTATCGCCATATCCATCGTATCCTCCTCCTCCTCCTCTACCGTATCCCTCATCGTACGCTGGTTCAGTCTTCTCGTACATTCCATAGGAGGGAGCTGGTACGGGAGCGGGAGCAGCGTACTCTTGAGAGGCACGAGGGTACGAACCCTGCAATTATCCCATTTCTTATATAGAAAATAAAGAACGAATGCAACTCACGTAGTCCCTCTCAGAGGGAACTCCATTGTATTCTCTGGAAGGGAATGACGAGTACACTCCATTCCTTCCACTCGAAGGAGGTCCATCTCTTCGTCCTCCCGCTGCTCCATATCCTCCTCCCATATCGTCCTCGTATCCTGAATAACATACTACGTCATAATCAGACATTGTAAAAATGGCATTCTTCTAGAAAATTCCACATCATATGAAGTTGACAGTTCCAGAAAGTGTCACATTTTCATACTTTAAATGCAGCATAAAAAGTAATGAGCCCGAATGCTTACCTCTCTGCCCTCTGGCCGCTCCTCCCATCATTGGTGGTGCTCCTTCTCGGGGGCCGCGTGCTTGGGGGACGCCGTAGCCCATTTCGTCCTCGTAGCCTGTATAAATGAGTAATCTACAATTATGAGTACGACTACCGACCTCTCTGTCCTCTAGGTCCTCCTCCCATCATGGGTTGTCTCTCACTCTCGAATCTCGGGGCAGGAATGGATGGCCTTCCGACTGAAAGGGGAGCAGAAGGCATCGTTCGATGACTGGGAGTCGTTAGAGGGGCAGGAGGAACAGAAGAAGCTCCGCCCACTCGACGGAATCGAACACGACGGATCGAAGGAGGAATCTCGTGAGAGGAGTACAACTCGATGTACCTCAAAATACACAAGATCTCACCATTCAGAGGAAATTACAAACCTACAAAGAAACCTTTTCCTAAATATTTCTGCGTACATCAGTAAGATTTCAAGTGTACCTCGATCCGATGGTCTGCTTGTTTCGTTGAAGTGCCTCTCTGGCCTCAGATATCGTTCCGAATTCGACAGTTCCATCTCCCGAAGGACGACGCTCCTCGTTCATCCCCAGCTGCAAAACAAAGCAAATGCTCCCTGGTGCAATATTTCGCATTTAGACTAAATAAAAAGTGAAAGTAAGAGCTCACCTTGATTTCATAGCATCTGAGAGGGGCGAAGAATCTCTCGATGGCAGTGGGAGAGACATCGAAGGGTAATCCCCTCATGAGAATCTTGGTGGGACTGGACCATTCCTCAATTCCCCCTCCGGGACCTCCTCCTCCCCCTCCTCCAAGGGGACGGGGAGAGTCGTAGGGAGCAGATCGTGAGTACATTCCCATCGAGGGAGGAGCTGCACGGATCGGACCACCACGGGCACCTCCTGACAATCAACAACCTATTTATTGCAACAAAACAACAAATATTAATCAATTGAATAACAACTGACCCTCGTACATCTCATACATCTCGTCAACGATCCTGGATGGTCTATGAGGGAATGTTCTGTCCATTCTCGGTTCCATCTCCATTCCTCCTCTTCCTTCATCCCACATCCCATGTGGTGGTCCACGGGGGCCTCTACCCTCCATTTCCATTCGATACATTGGAAGGCCATTCATGAGAGGAAGGGGTGGACCAGAGGCCAGGTCTCTGCAATAATCACTCTTGAAACATCAATTTGGAATTCGGAAAGCAAGCGGAATGGAGTGGGTGATACCTGAGAGAAGGAGGTCCGAATCTCTGGTGGGAGCCCCCTCCACGAGCACGATTGATCTCCTCCGGCTTCGATTCATACACTTCTACGTATCTGAACACAAACTGTGCCACCTGCACTACACCATTTGAAACCCCGCCAACTCACCCCCAACCAGTGATGAGCACACAGTGAAAAAAATTAAAATATAGGAAGAGGGGGAATATCAAAACCCATCCAACCATAAACTTATCGAGAGCTACCTACGGAACCTCCCCATCCCAGCAGTCAATAATATGACTGAACTAATAATAACAAGTGAAGGCATTCCCGTCAATCTAGACATACCGTCCTGCAGTCCCGTTTTGACTGGAGGACTTAACCTCTTATCGCAACTATTTTATATAGTATCCTGTCACGACTACCAAATTTCCACTCCTCAATGAGTAGGTACCATTCATAACTAACCTTCTTCATATTTTACATTTTAAAAACGCATAATCCCAGAAATGTGTGCTCATCACTGATCCATTACTAAACCATTCCCAAATGAACATACACGAAAATGGAAACCGTACTATGACATCCATAACATAAATGATGCATATCCCACCTCTTTCCCATATGCTCCTTATTCTTCTGTAGTGCTCCTTTCACATCATCTTTGCTTCCGAGTCGCACAAATGCCTCCCCACTTACTCGTCCCTCCGCGTTACGACCAAACACAACCTCCTCCACTTCCATATCTAGAGACCACCATTACATTCATTATTCTTCGCGGCAAAATAGGAAAACTGAATCACTTATTTCATTTTACCGATCTTTTATAAGCTCCCGTACCCATGAGTAAGATAAACACATTGTATATGCATCCAAATAACCACTAACCGTGTATATAGACAAATATGAATGTATAGCGAAGTGCGCTCGTTTAAAACTAAACTTAATATACTACCTCCCTTTAACTCGCTCCCTACCTTCCCTTCGTGGGCAACCACTCATCCCATCCTATTTCATGCATGGATTCATTTAAACTACGGCATTCTATTTAATGGGAGTATGCGTTGCAACGGGATTTCCTTTGCGATCTTTATATATGCCCAGTGACCACCGTGAAAATGCTTAATCATCAAATAATCGTGTTTATTGTAGCAGATTCTGAAAGGAAAAATTAGTATAGTATTCCGACCACCCAGCATATCGAACTAACACAACGATTCATCTGCGATGAATGGCATTTGTAACCTCTCAAACTAAAAAACCACGCACCAGAAAAACGACATCTTATATCCCAAGAAGGAAGATGCTCCGGAGAATGAAGTACCTGACAGAAACTCCTTGATCTCCTTCTCAGTAGCACTGAATGGTAGACCACGCAGCTTGACAAGTCTGCCTTCCTCCGAGATGAAACCACGACGAAGCGCATTTCCGAGTTCCTCATGGGAGATGCGGAACACTGCACATACATACTTTTAAAAAAATAGGACAAAATAATAGGAGTTACCTTCGATGTATCTCTTCTGAATAAGCTCCTTATTCTTGGATAGAGCTAACTCGACATCGGACTCGCTTTTCAGCCCGACGAATCCTTCTCCAGAAGGTCGACCTTCTGGGTTCATCGGGAGGCTTATACATGTCAGATTACAATCTTCTGAAAGATTTTATGATAATACTAAAATCTATCAAGAGGAAACGTACCGCCGAGAAATGTGCGGATGTCTTGTTCCTTTGAGCTGAAAGGCAATCCACGTAGACGGACGTATTTGGGCCGATCCGACATTTATTCTAAAAAAACAAAAACGATATATGCGTTTGTTCTAAAAAAAACAAACGATATGCTGAAATGCGTACATTTCGAATTGATTAACAAGCAATTCGAACGATCAACGTTGCTAGGGGCAGAGTGAGAAGCGAGATCAGTGATAGAAATTGAAGAAAATATAGTTTCACATGACACGGTGTGACATGCGTTGCGGTGCGCATTTGAAAAATAAAAACGCGCAGTGAATGGCTTTCAAATTTATTGTTTTATTTTGTGAATAATTGATTATTGATTCATTTGTTCATATTTGCATCGTTGTATGTTAATTTTTCATATTTAATTATATTTAAATTCACTCCTAAAGAAGCCTAGATCGGGGTAGTAATAGTGCTGATACGAGTAGATCTCAATCAGATAAGTTGTACCTTGAGGCTGTCGAACTTTTAGACATGTTTGTATTGTCATACTGTTTAGCCTACACGCGGAGAGAAGTCGCGAATTAACGTTATTTGAGGTTAGGCATTATTCCAGTCGGCACTCGAAAATACGTTATATGGTGACAGGGTTGAGCATTTATGGTAAAACTTTGTTTAGTATATCTCAGAGTTCTGTAGTCTAAGGTTATGGGTTACCTACTTGGGCTCTACCTCTGATACCATTAATCACTATTGTTACTCCGATCTGGGCTTCTGCAGGAGTGAAGTAATTCTTATTCAGAGCTGATCTCGTGCAGTCGTTATGAGTAAAGTGTGAAATAGATATGGCTCTATTCGATCTCCAACCCGTGGTTCTTTCGAATGACGAGAGAATCTTCCCGAATGCCTCTATCAAAGAAGTCGTGGAGTTGATGTTGAAGAGAGAGAAGAGAAAACTGGAGAATGTGAGTGAAAAGAGAGGAATTCCTCCCGCCAAATGACAAGGAGAGTGGAGATGATGATGATTGATTCAGATTAGCGTAGAACGAGAAATGCTTCATTTTCTCTTGGCTCCTCTCGGGAATATCTTTGTCGATTTCATCAACTTTATTGAACCTATCGACAATGCGAAGGTAAGCATTTTTATTTCTCTCCCCCCTTTTCGGTGCCTTTTTTTCGGTGCAGTGGTTTTCGATTTTCGGTGCTAGTAGACCTACTTTTATTTTGCAAATTTTTTTTTGCAAATTGTATAGGAACTTTTACTCTTAGTTCTTCCACGAAGATCCGCTCAAGCAAGGATTGCCCAACTATTCATCTATCGTGAAGAAGCCGATGGATTTGTGCTCGATAAGGGAGAATGCAAAAAAAGGAGGATACAAGAACGAGACGGAGATGAAGATAGATCTCGATCTCATATTCGATAACTGTGAAGTGTACAATGATGTGAGTTGGAGGAGAGAAGGAAGAAAAGAAAGTGATGTTGTAGACGAATGAAGGAGTGTTGCTGTACTCGAGAGAGATACAGAAGAAGATGAACGATGCCTACGACGATCTCCTACAACATCTCAAGTTCAGGAAATCGGTGAGCATATTTTTTTCGGGATAAAAAACAGTTGATGGAGCATAAGTAAGTGTCAGTCTAATGATGTGAATTTTAGTGGTACGACGAGTTAGACATGTATGAAGAAGACATGGCTCCTGGCATGGCTAGTATACTACACGCTGGAATGGTATGATTTTGTTTTTTTTTTGTTTTAAGTTGTGGAGTATTGTAACATTGTTCAGGGATCTGATAACTTCGAGATGAATGATGATATGGAAGAAGAAGGCCATGTTGGGGGATCTTTGAACCTCCCAGCATGGTTCAGCAGGAGGAGGAAGAAGAGCAGCAGATGGAGGAGGAGGGAGTGTATAGCGAAGACGAAGAAAAGATGGATAGCAAAAGACGGTAATGATAGTTTTGTAACTTCCTTATTTAAAGAAAGAGCGTCAGCAAAGTTGAACATTCGACGCTGTTATAACCATGGCTTAGGTTTTCATAGTCATGAGAGATTCTGAAAATTTCAAAATCTTATCTTTATTTTGAACCGAGTTATCACTAGTTGGCAGAGTGCCAAAGGCGCTGATAGTCCTTGATAGGGCAGGGACGTGCGGGAATTCAAATATCTCGAAGATTTGTAAAAAGATCTTCGTGTGGGAATCTAACTTGCAACCTCTAGATCACATGGAAGCTGCTCTACCACTGAGCTATGGGGACGACGGTTCCTACTCTCTTAGCACGTTATGATCATTGGAGGGTTGGCTACGTCATTGCTATGATAGTGTCAAAAGTTCAATTTTGCTGACACTCCTTCTTTAATATCATTAATTGCGTATGATCATGGTTGATTGTGGAATGTCTAAAAAATTATTATGGTTGGAGTGGAAATGAATCTTCACGTTGACTATTAAATCTATCGTTTTACTTTTTACTATTTATAGGATGAAAAGTGAATATTTCCGTGAGTATCGAGAGAATGTCAAGAATGATCCCACAAAGAAAGCGTGAGTTGGCTGAACAATTGAAATTATTTCTAAACTATTTGGCATGATCATGGTTGATTGTGGAATGTCTAAAAAAAATATTATGGTTGGAGTGGAAATGAAGCTTCACGTTGGCTATTAAATCTATCGTTTTACTTTTTACTATTTATAGGAGGAAACTTGAATATGACGGTGAGTATCGAGAGAGAATTAAGAATGATCCCATAAAGAAAGCGTGAGTTGGCTGAACAATTGAAATTATTTCTAAACTATTTGGCATGATCATGGTTGATTGTGGAATGTCTAAAAAAATTATTATGGTTGGAGTGGAAATGAAGCTTCACGTTGACTATTAAATCTATCGTTTTACTTTTTACTATGTTTAGGATGAAAAGTGAATATGACCGTGAATATCGAGAGAATATTAAGAATGATCCCGCAAAGAAAGCGTGAGTTGGCTGAACAATTGAAATTATTTCTAAACTATTTGGCATGATCATGGTTGATTGTGGAATGTCTAAAAAAATTATTATGGTTGGAGTGGAAATGAAGCTTCACGTTGGCTATTAAATCTATCGTTTTACTTTTTACTATTTATAGGAGGCAAGCTGAGAGTCAGAGAAAGTATCAAGAGAAAACTAAGAATGATCCCATAAGGACAGTGTGAGTTGGTTGAGTAATTGAAATTATTTCTAAACTATTTGGCATGATCATGGTTGATTGTGGAATGTCTAAAAAAATTATTATGGTTGGAGTGGAAATGAAGCTTCACGTTGGCTATTAAATCTATCGTTTTACTTTTTACTATTTATAGGATGAAAAGTGAATATGACCGTGAGTATCGAGAGAATATTAAGAATGATCCCGCAAAGAAAGCGTGAGTTGGCTGAGCAATTGAAATTATTTCTAAACTATTTGGCATGATCATGGTTGATTGTGGAATGTCTAAAAAAATTATTATGGTTGGAGTGGAAATGAAGCTTCACGTTGGCTATTAAATCTATCGTTTTACTTTTTACTATTTATAGGAGGAAAATTGAATATTTCCGTGAGTATCGAGAGAAGCAATATGAGATATCGAGAGTATGGAGATCTGGAGTAATGAAGTATGTATATGTATATGTACCATGACTATCCTTTCATATATTTAGTGAAAAATATGAAAAGTCGGAGCAGGAGAAAGCTGATGCCATTGAGAGGTTTAATTTTTTGTTGTTGAGAAAATGTTTATTTATAATTAACGCTTATATTATTATCTCAAGCTCTAGAGAAGCAATCATGAACTGGTTGGATAATGGAGTTGATCTTTGTGATGCTAAAAGGACGATTCTGAAAGGGATGCTGAATTGTTTGGAAAAACGTGACATTAACACGTACAGGTAAGAATTTGTCCATTTCTGGTTGTTATTTGTAAACAGTTACATCTGATGGTTGGTTATTCGAAAAAAATAGAATTCGATTGAGTGATAGGCTTGGAAGGTTAATTGGTCTGGGTATAGCAATATTAAAATGTTCCGAAATTCTAGAATTGACTACTTAGCCACGGCGCGCAGAAATATGGGCGGAGCCTAGAAATTCAACGTTAAAAATGAGAAATTTCGCTTAATTCTTGTGCTTTTCGAATTAAGTTAGTGTGCATACGCCTTGTTTTAACACTAAAAAACGCGAAAAAAACAAAATAATAACTTAGGAAATTGGTTTGAAATAACAAGGTGTGATGCGTAATTTATCGTTCCGGAGCGTGGTGTAGGACATATATTTATAATCCAATATTACACGTATTCTGGTTTACTGGGGTAGCGTGTTTTGTATATGCGTGTACTCGCGGTTAGCTGTTGTGAGGGTTAATCACTATTGCTGCGGTGCAAGATGTGGTAATTAGTAGACTAAGGTATTTGAGATGGTGCCGGATCGAATGGCGGTGGTGCCGAGTCGATTGGACGTCGTTGGGTAGGTAAAACGGGCTTCTGAAGTTGACACCCTCGAGATTTTGGTGGTTTTCGCGCGCGCTCTCGATAACTAGGCGTCGTAGCAACTCGGCTAGGCTCGGCTAAGCGGCTTCAGTGCGGCTAGAAATTTCAACTTTTCATTAATAAATCTATTTTGAACTCAAATCACGGCGTGCCCCTAGCGAGCGAAAGTTCGGCTAGTTGATGGATAAATATGAAATACTTATAGATACCTATTCTACTCTCTTGAGGAGGAAATCGGGAGCTATAATATATACCTTAGATTGGTGAAGCAAATCATGATACAGTTGAAAGGAAAACCATTCGATTTCATGCTGGTGAATATTTAAATTTGTAGATTTGCATGATGTTGAAAGTAAAAAAAATTAAGGGACCTACTCCAAAAGGGTGCTTTTGCGGAAATGTGTGTATTCGAACTACAGATGGTCTCATCACACAGTATGGTGTGCGAGATACGCTAATAACTAAGGTACTTGTTTTCTAATCGATAGCACAAAACGATAGAAAATTATGAATTATGGGTTATTTATTTAGGAGTTGGCATCCGAGGGATGTATGTATCACAGTCGTGCGAGAGCAGTGCTTTTCATCGAGAATTATTCTGCATACAATTCAATCAGGGGTTTCTTAGAGGAACTCTTAATTGCAGAGGGAGAAGAGAAATGGGATTTCATTAAAGTGACGGTGAGTAATAGTGAACGGTTTTGACTTAATATAATTTTTATTATGCTTTCATTTTTTTAAGAGTAAGGGAAATATGGATGGATATTCTATGAGGATGGCTGCGTATATCGCGAGATCGTTAGGAGTGCCTCTAATTGTAATTATGGATGGTGATCTTGGTGGAATAAGTCAAGCAAGAATACTAATGTGAGAAAAATGTTGTTAGGTTACGTGTAGTTATGCGATTATTGTATATTTAGGGAGGTCGTGGGAGAGTATGTTGTGTGGGTGGGAATTCGTCCTTCCGTGGCGAAGATGGCCGAGGACTATCGTTGGGATGAAGTGTCAAATAATATCCTCAAGCAAGTAAATTCTGCCATCAATAGCAAACGTTACTCGAACTTTCCAGGACTGAAAGAAGAGGTTAGTGTCGTTTGCATTTTTTTTTACTTTGTTTGGTGAGTGTACAAATTTGATTTTCAGTTGACATTGCTAAGAAACGAGAAGAGGAAATACTCGGCGTCTGTGATGACTAAGGATTTTTTCGAGAAGATCATGAACGACGCTTTCAGCAGTCCGGAATTTATAAAGATTGTGGAGTTGAACGGAGATATCAGAAGAAACGTAAGTATTGTGAAGAATCCTTTTTGATAGCTGGTTATACAATTTTCTTTGGTTTATAGCACAAGGCATTGCTATGGAAGTCCGTCAATGGCATGACTGACGAAAAGGCATTCGACGTGAACAGCATACCTCCGAAAAGTTTCCCGAAGCCCACAAAAGCAATCTCTAATCCGCTAGGATTCAAGATGGACAGAGAGCGTAAGTCTTTATGTGAGAAATATAATAATATTTTACTCTTAGACGTTATCAAAATGGAATATTGTCGCCGAGTTGTACAGAATTTCGACGAGAGGAAGGCTTACTCATCCAATGAGTGCGATCGAGGCGAGTAGGAAGAATATGTAATCATGGATTAGTAGGAGGTGTAAATTATTCTGTTCAATGAAAATTTCTGTTTCATGTCTCATTTATCGTTGTGCTATGTAAGGTAACGGCGGGAACTTTTAGATCCCGCCGTTCCGTTTCCCTCATATAGGAAATAATTGTTAATTGTTTGGTGTTGAGTGTACAGTATCATCGTTCTCACCCCCGTCCATGATTCATCCCCCCCCCCCTTCCCCTCCCCACACCCCCCATCACTTCCTCCCCCTGTACATTAACCACCTTACCCTTGTACATAAATTGCCCTGTGACCCCCCCCCCCCACCCCCAATTTCAATAATTTAATCGCTGATGAGAAAAAAATGCGATAAATGAATTTTCGCAATTCCATTTCAACAATTTACTTATAATACTAGAGGTCATCATACCAATGAAGTACCTATGATCTTCCAGATCAAAGACTAATTAAATGTGAATTCAATAATACAAAGTTGATCCTATTTCTGAGACCCTTAAAGTTACCGGACGAGGACAAAATTGACTCCCTATTTTTTGTTCTCCGTCGAATAACCGATGGCTGAATTGGTTGAGAATGAATATACAAAAAATGCTAAAAAAATCAATAATAGCCTCAAGGAAAGGCCGGAAATGATCAGTGTAATCCCGTGCTCTCTCACTTTTGCATACTCTCTCGTACACGCGACCAGATCAGGGTCAGATCAGGGTTTCGTCCTTGTCCGGTAACTTTAACTTTGTCATACACCATTTCCAACTATTCTGTAAATGAAGGTTGAAGTAATTTTTTGTAGAGACAGAAAGGAGGACTATTTTGTACTCTTACGGAAGTTTCAAAACGAGAGGGAAATTAGTTCGTCATAAAATAACTGAGTTCGCCAATCGTGAGAAAACTGCACCATTCGAGATACAAAACAAAAAATATGAAGGGGCATTATATCCGATCCGACATCCAGACCGCTTGGCCAAATCGCGATGAAAGCTTTGCGAAGGTGTGTGAAAAGTCCACATGAGATTTTGAGGAGAGTAGCTCCCAATCCTCAGGTTTAGTGGCTCACCTCTCGTCTGAACTGTTTTGGTACTTTAGATTATGTTCCCTATTTTTGTTTTTATTTGTCTAGTTATCTCCTCACTTTTCACGATTGCTATCAATATAATTCCAGCAAAGATTCAACTGTTAGCTTTTCCCCTTCTCATATGCGAAGACAGAGTTGCAGAGTTGCGAAGACAGAATACGTCCAAGGATGAGAGCCGGTCCCTTGCCGAGTGTGCTCAGGAGTGCTCTCAGGACATCACGGCTATTAGCAAGCGGGTCAGACTTTTTTTCTGCCCTCTACCTCCTCATGCGCACTCTTAGATTCTCGAGCATGCTAGATAGGGAGAGAACTAGAGGAGGATCCAAGGAAAAACTAGTGGAGCTTCTGAAGCTCTTTGAGCAGAAGTTAGAACGGATGAAAGGGCTTGTCGAAACAAGTGAGTCATTTTCTCTTACTTCCAATTAATCTAATGTTTTCTCTTACTCAGGTCCCGAATATCGAGAGCGAGAAGAACTTATCGGTCAGCTGCAGAAATGCGTAGAGAACAGGGACGAAATTATTCAATCATACGCAGACAATCTAAGAGGGGCAGAACAAGTACTCACCAAAGAAATCTTCCAAGTGAGTTCCAAGAGCCCACTTTCATCGCTCCTTATTAGAGTTCGTAATTCGGGGCGGGTCATTCGGTATCGCGCGGCGACCCGCGATCGGTGAGTGAAGAATGAAATGATCCGACACCGAGCTCGATAATCGTAAAATGATCCGACACCGACCTCCGGCATCGTGAAATAATCTGATACCAAAACGTTTGTATGTGATCAAAATTCGGTTTATGAGCGTCAACATTGCATTTATCAACCACAAAAAAGTAAATTATATGGAACTAAGGTAAATTCTTGTCGGATATCGGATGGCTTCCCACTGCACAAGTATCAGAGTGAGACTCCTTCTCTTTATATCCGCTCTTCTCATTTATTGAACAGCCTTTATGTCAGTAAGTACTCTTGTTCCAGGTATCTAGTGTGTATAAGTTGTAGTGTTTGAATGCGTGATTATAATTGTTTGCAGACGCAATATCCGATGGATCGAGTGGGCAGTCATGCAAGCTCCCATCGTCAGAGCATGCATCGTAGCTGCAGATACTGTAGCTATCGCGGAATTGAGAGAGGATTCTGCTGCGTGAGTTTCTTTCTCTCTTCCATCCTTCTCTCCTTCTGTTTATGAAGTGTGGCCATAGAGACGAGAAGCCAAGGTTTAGGAGTTTAGGAGGTTTAGGAGTATTTAGGCATAGAAGGACCAGATGAGAAGAGCTGTTGGTGATAAGGGGAATGGTCCACTCCATTTCTCCCTCTTGGCAGATTATAGATTCAATCATCTCACTCGTCCGTCTCTTCCTACCCCCGTTTAGTAATCGAGTCACTCTCTACCCTTTCCATCTCTATTTGTCCAAGAGAAAGGAAATCAGAAAAACGGGAGAAGGAACGGTTTGAATGAGCGATTGAAAGAGGGAGAGGTGGAGGGACAAATATCGACTGTTGGAATGGCAGCCAATAAATGTCATTCCCATCACTCCATAGTTGGCAAGTATTTGACCACTAGGGTACAATGTAGCATGCCCTATATGATACTCAAAGTAGACGTTGCAGTCGTCTGCTCGTTCGTGTTGGTGGTGCAGATGTTCTTCCTCTCTCTGCTCTCTTCCTATCTCCTCGCTCCTCATCGATGTGCTTTCTTCGATAATTTCCCCGCGAGGAAATCACTCTCACAGGTCAGTGAGAGAGAGAAAACAACTTGTATTATTATCTACTGAGGTCGGTGTGAGTGTAATAAAAACAAGCTTATTTGATCTGAAAGAAAAGATAAAGGAGGAGATGCGAGTAGATAAGAGTCTGTTAACACTTATATATCTTAAAAGATCATTTGTGATCGATGTTTGAGCAAAGGGAAAATGAACGATAATTCTTGAAGTTAGTTAGATGGGTAATATTCGATCTATCTAGCTGTAGAAGATTCCGTGATTGTCTCTTAATTGGATTCCTTTAGACAACGGACGAGACTGATCTGACAGTGGAGGCCGAGGATGGATGGATGGACAGGGAATCAAGAGATGACGGAAGCAGACTCCCCTCTGTACACCACTCACTACTTATCGATACCTCCACCTCTTCTACCTAATTTCATTCGGGTACTGTATATTGGATGTGTAGATAGCCCCCCTCCCTTCTTGCATTCTAGTTACTGAGATTGAATCTATCCGTGGAATACGAGTCATCCCTCAAATCCCGTGCTTCTTCATCTTCTCACTCACTTTCTTAGATCTCATCTAGTCATTCAACAATACTCGCTTTATCACCCTCGTTCACTAGGAGTTGTCATTTGTTTCATAAAGAGTGGGATGCTCCTCCTTCTTACTTGCAATCCCGATCCGATGAGAGTAGTCACTGACCACTTGACTAGAGTTCTATTGTTGGAAAAATTTTCGATTCCGATCGACGAGGTCAGAGATGCACTCGAGAAGTTCAATTACGCATGGAGAGACTCACGATTCAGGTATATTGGAATAAGTGAGAGAGTCATTCATTGGGAGAAAATTAAGAGACTGTGGCAATCCGAAAGAGCGATACTCTTCCACTCAAATGGAATACTTCGGGAAACCTCCATCCGAACGATGGGAAGTGATTCGCCGTTGGACTGAAGAGGAAGTAGAGGAGGAGTGATACCCCCGCCCCTCCTCCTCTCTTTGCTGATAGATATGTGCTGCAGACTAGATAATATAGACTAAGTAGATATCCATTAATTGATTTTTCGTTGTTTCTGGTGCCATTACTTCTCCACTCCATTCGTGTATGTATCTCTTGTGTACCATAGTCCCCACCCTTTGGGTTACCCTTCTATTCCGGTTACGGTAATCTCATTTATGTGAAGCTGCTCCAATTTTATGTACCCACATGTACCTCTATTTCCCTTGAGGTTAAAACAATAAATACTATGATGCACATGCTTGATTCTGCTATCGTAATCAAGGGTTTCTCTCCCTCTGATGTATCTCGATGTATCTGATGTAATGGAGAATGGTCGATTATAGGGGGGAGTGGATGTTTGGCCATAAGTGAGTGGGACTCGTCTGTCTCTCCTGGGGCATTTCGAAGTTTTGAGAAGAGGAAACTCCAAGAAAATTGCAGCTTTCCCGGTTAAACATAGGAAACTTCGCGTCCTCGTGAGAATTCATTGAATTTTCCTAATTATTTTTATATTGAGGAAAAGATTCTCACATATTTAGCTTTTTCGATTACACGTGTAAATTCATTGGAACATGAACGGTAGAAGATTTATCGATTCTAGCGAGGCAACTACAGTACTCTCTTCTCCCTCTAGTATCCAGGAGGGGTCCTGGGAGGAGGACAGTGTTCGCAGGATCCATTCTTTCCCGAGGGGCCGAATCCTCCTTGTGGACCTGCACGACCATTGCGTCCAGAACGACCCTTGCGACCGGACTCGGACTCATAAGTACAGTATCCAATCTTAACGGAGAGAGCAAAACATTTATATATAGAAAAATGCTGAGAAAATTGCAGCAACGACTGATAAATAGCAGAAATATTCTCGATATACATTTAGAACATATTAAGAACAGCGAACTACTCAAATTTCGATTACTTGAATATAATGTACAATAGTCAAATCATATAATTAAAAATTTGTCTAATTATTTAAATACATACCATAAATTATGGACCATAAACGCGTCATTCCAAGCCCCGCCCACTATGGTGCGGATATACTAAAAGTCGGTTGTCGTTTTTCTGATAATCGATAATTTTTAAAAAAATCCATTATTATTATCAACTGACTATCCAATAGTGCCCCTTGGATACACTAAACACCTCCTATGTTAGAATTGAAGCAGGTAGGACACGAAACTCATGTTACAGTAATATTACTATAATATTACTATAATCGAAGTCGAACTTGGCAGCCGGTGTTGGTGTTGGCATAATGGTTGTATGTAGTAATATATAATTTTTTGATCAAAGAACTGGACCATCGTAATCACGCATAGGGTATACGTACACTAAAAATATCCCTTGTAGCAGCCATTTCAGATGAGAAGTTATTCGAGAAATTCTGAGTTCGACGCAACATTATCGGGCTCGAATGGGACCTGTAAATGTAAGTAAAATGAATATGCCTATCGTCATCAGCATCGTTGAGAACTTCACGATACATAAATTCAGAAAATTGAAATTTTTTCTGTGCCAACCTCTGCTCGATTGTTGGAGACTGCATCACTCACAATCGGTTGAGATGAGAATTGAAAGAAATAGGATATCGCAAGCAAAAAAGATTACGAAATTTCGGCCGTACCCTGACTACTATTTTCATTTACCTCACTTGTAGTTTCAAACAATTCTCATTTACTCCTACACAATCTCTAGCCAATGGAGATCGAATTTGAGACCCGTGGCTCAACAGAGAACGAAGATATAGAAATTTGACAAAATTTAGGGGTGTTTTCAAAATACTTTTCCCAGAGATTGCGAAATGCGCATATCAAGCTTGATGGTGGAATCTACACTTTCCTCCACAGGAAGTGGGGTCATTCCAAAGAAAATCGGTGGACCCTACAATTATTTTTCCCCACCTTACAATTGAAGATTGCACACTGATTTTAGCGCTTCGAATGCATTCCCACGTACACCATACTGCTATATTCTGGCATGGTTTGCCTACAGGTGAGTCCCAAGAATGAATGAATATCTCATCATTGAACAAAGTTACGACGGTTCGAAATTTGTTGCCAAACTTTTGTCCGGTACTGTATCAATCACATCATGTTCATTCTGTCGTTGTCGCCTGCGATCGAGCTAGAAGGAACGATTGGTGGTAATCAAAGGAAGGCACGCTATTTCCCTTCAATCTATGGGGAAGACACTCCGCTGGTTGAATTACATCTGCACACACCGTACTCTGGTGTGCCTAGCTGTGGCGCCACTTAGAGAGGGACACCAGAGTAGATACGTAGCGAACACTATGCTATGTCATAGGCTATGTCATAATAACTAGATAATCCAGTTCTCGCTTCTGATCTCTTATCCGACGAGAGGATCAGGACGATAATCGAAGAGTACGGAATATGTTTCGTTCCTTTCTATGGAACAGACAGTGAGGTATTCCAGGACTGGAATGCCCTTCCACAATTGGATTACTAGGGAACGTAGTAGGAAAAGTGGAGAAACAGCGGATGCCGCATATTGTAGGGTTTTGAATAGGGTTCAGACGAGGATGAAGTCCTTCCTGTACATACATATCAGAGGTATTAGCGGTATGAAGATGCACGAATGCATCGATATCTATTGGCAGAGAGGAAGGGGTCCGCGAGTGAATGAGCATTCTTTGCAACTGAGTGTAAGATGTGAAATAAGTATCCAGGGTACTGCCGATCTACATCTCTTGGTCTACGATATTTTTCATCTCAACTGACTGTGTTATTAACCATATCATCACCAAGGTAGATATCTGGCAGAATTCCAAGCTTGGCTTTATATTATGTGCTGACTACTTCACTTTTAACATGGGAGATGCCTAATGTATCCAAGGGGCACCATTGAAAGGCCAGTTGATGATCATTTTCAGATCTTGGACAGCTCAAATGGCAACCGACTTTTAGTGCCCCAACCGACAAACGACTTTAGTAGATACATCCCTTGTGGTGTGTTCACTTTTAGCCGGTCTTCAAAATATAAATTTGCAGTTTTTGAGTTAGGTGACAACGGTGGGTCGCAAACCGGATTTTCACTTGATTTTGCTATTGTTTTTCTTTTCATTTGCGGAGCCATATTTGGGTAATTTTGAGATCTCTCAAAGGAATGAAGACTCGCTTAGATCTGGCTGACGTTCTCGCTGATATTCCACAGGTTATCACATTTTTACGATTGATCTTTGATCTTTCTCCGTTATTTCCGTTGTAATCTGTCATTTTCCTTTTTTAGCAAAGAGCACTTATCCGTCTATTTGATGAGGATACAAATCAATTGCGCGAATGGACAAATCAGCTTCTCAATGGTATTTTAGCGTGTTTATTCATATCAATTGTTGTTTGTTTTTCAGGCGTCGAAAGGCTAAGTTCTGCTCAAAATCTGGTGACGGAGGCGGCTCGTTCAGTGGGCTCGACTATCTCGCAATTCAAGGAGCGTCGCTTTCCATTGGATGACGTCGATCTGGATATTCCTCAAGTGCGTCCCCCTTGTCTTCTGCCTACAGTATCACGTGCAGTTGACTGCCCGATTGGCTGCAGCCATCAACGAGCAAGCGAATGGAATGGAACTACTGGCACAACAACTAGAGAATTGCGTGAGATATCCCATCTCGAAGATGCACAAGGAACTAGAGAATCTAGTGGAGAAAGCATCTGATAAGTACGAGGGAATCCAGGTAGAGTTAATCCCTCCTCTACCTGAATGGATCGGATCTTCTCAGGAGGAATTCGTAGATGCTGAGGAGAAGTACATGAAATGCTCTCGGAAAGACTCGAAGAAGTCGAATGAATTGTTAGGAGATCTGACAATGGCCAGAAATCGATACAATGCAGTACGTTGAATAATGGGATGTTGATGCAAAGTGTGAATCATAGGAAGCAATAGACTACGTAACTCGTCTGAATGGAGTGCAATCTACTCGATACACACTCCTCATCGAGCCTCTCTTATCCCTTCTACATGCTTTCAAGGTTATCATATCTCCATTCACGAATTGTCTCTAATAACTGTAGAAGCTAGCCTGAATTTTATTGTGCGTTTAGTTTAATTTACCAAAAAATACAATAGAAAAATATTCATGCCAGACACAACAATTGAAATTTTGTAGTCGTTCCACTCTGTCGGTGCAGAATCGTGTAAAACTGGAGAGTACACTTCTATTCTCTCTGAAGGACAGGAGAAAATGCAATCGTAAGAAAGTGGAAAGGTTCTCTACTCACTGGGAATGCAGGGTGGTTCGGGCAGAGCAAATCTCGCGGAAAGGATCGGCAGAGAGATTGAGTGCACTGACCAATCGATTGAACGATGATGACTTCGATGTCTCTCCCAGTTGTTCCTCCCATCACAAACAGGGATATCTGAGAATGAGAGTGTGCGAACAATCAGGAGTAGAAGTCATCTCAGAGTACGTTTATAGCAAGACGGGTCTCTTCACTTCCAACTGGGATCGCTTCTTCATTTTCGTGCAAGGAACTTCTCTGATGTATCAGAGAAGTGATGAACTCGTGAGCGAGGATCTAGTGTCTCTCCAAGGTGAGAAAAGAGTAGATCAGAAGACGATCCCTTCCTCACTCAGGATGTACGGTAGCAGAGGCAACGGAGGCCGATCGTCGCTATGTCTTCATCATAACGCAGCCTTCGAGAGTGTCCGATCGTCAATTGACATTGCAGGCATCGAGAGAAAGTAGGCATAGATGAGTGGAAGTCTTGCAGGCCTGCTCGAATAAGGATCTCATCGAATGGACTAATGTCATCCGAAATCTATCTACTTTGGTTGGAATTTAAAATATATATGTTTTTGATTATCAATTATTTCTAGACTTCATCACCATCAACTGATTCGGATCTCCAACTTTATGAAAATGATCTGGGTATTTCAGGAGGGGGAATCAGTGATGTAATCTCCTCTGCAGACATTTCCTCTCATCCGATGCAATTCGATCTCCTCACAATCGGTCAACTTCCTTCTCCTTCTGCACTCAAACCCAATGAGAATCGTCGCCACATCGATGTACGTCTTCATGAATCCATGCCATCCCAAGTAACTCTTCTTCTTGAGGTCCTATTCCTTGGATCGGTGGAGATGGGGAACGTGACTACTGGTGGAGAGAGAGCAGTGCAAGCATCGATCGATAGAGTGCTACTAGCAAGGAAGATCCATGAGATAGAGGTGGTGATCACTCAATCAGTAGTCACTCCTTCCATCTCAGTCTCCCCATCCCGTCCATCTCACTTGCTCCTCTCGTCGAGTTCTCCTCAAGGACGCCCATGATGAAACTACGTTGAAGTGAGAGGTTAAGGCATTCGAAGGGACCTTCAACTCTTAAGAGCTTTCTTCGATTTCTCTGACATTGCTCTGTGGATGGTCTCGAGAAGGAACGACAATCACTTCGCCCTAATCACTAGTGCCAGAGATCGGAGGAGCAATGGTGAGGGAGGATTAGTATGTGATCGAAGGAAGATATTGCAGAGGGCGAGGTCAGATTCATGTGCAGTGTCTTCGAAGCTCCCGAGGGAGGAGCCACTGTTTGCTCCCTCCTCACGGAAGAAACTGCTGCTGCTTTCCAGGAGGTCACTTTCTCCTTCTATTTATGGCTGGTATATGGTAACTGAGATATTGGCAGGTTCAAGACGAGTTGAGTTCAGTGAGATTGGCAGAGAAGAAGAAGGACGAGAAATACGAGAGTTTTTCGTCCATCGGAGAACATTAATCAATTCTATGTAGATTTGTATGGGTGTCATTGGTTTCGAACCGTCTATTCCGGCTACGTTTTAGTGTCAAGTGAAATTCATTCCATAATGGGACACACCAACTTTATGCTTGTATATTTTATAAAATTTGCCATAGTATTGAAATATCTACATGTTTGAATCTCTTGCATAATAAATCATTGTATAATTCAAACCATATCATCCTCATGTTAAATACATTACCTTTCATTGTGATATGCCAAAGAGGGGAATCGAATAAGAAAAGAAAGCGAGATTTAGGGTAGGAGGGAATAAAATTAAAATGAGTATTGGTGGTGCTCAAATAGAAAGGGGCCCGCAACGCGCACGCTCCGCAACCCAAGCCACCCATAGAATGATAGATTCGAGTAATCTCCGCATTTTATCGCTTCCACTGAAGAATTTAAATGCTACTCATATTTATTATGCTTTAAATTCTGGTCTCCGATGATACAACAACATTTGACGGTGTAATTTAAAAGGAGAAAGAAAATTCGCCCCGCCCAATGATGTTTATCACTGAGTTGCCGATGAACTCACACGATGTTTAATTATGAATTGTCTTCAGATAATGTTCTAGTGTGGATTCGATTGATATAGAAATAACTCTATGCCTCCCGATCCGATGAAGACTCCCTCCACCACAGGTTCCCCTTCTCTCCTTCCCTTCTCTCTCTCTCGTGACTCCGATCTCATTCCCATTCCCTCACTTTCCCCTTCATCAGATCTCCATCGGACTCGCACTGTCTCCTCACGGGTCAACGTCGCCCTCCTTCTGGAATTGAGAAAAGTGATTCCTTCCATTCCCTCTCTCACTCTCCTTCTCCCTCTTATTTGTATAGACTATTAGAGAAATGAAGAGGACGTAGACTCCTTTCAGAGGAAATGGACGAGTTGGGAAGAAATGCTGGAATGCCCTGTGGATTGGATAGAGCCCTACTCGAATGGGAAGGAGAAGAACGGGGGCAAGAATGGATGTATTGGTACTGCAGAGATGGATACTGTAGGGGCTAATGGGGAGAATTGAAGATAATGGAGATGGATGCAAGAATGGAGATGAGAGTGAAGATGAACTATTCCAGAAGGAGATGGAGGTATGGGGATGGAGAGGGAGAGTGAACAGTTGTCATTCCAGGTGGAGGAGTGTAGGACGGGAGACGATACACGGGTCACTACCAAATTGAGAAGAGGAGTACTCGAGATTGGACCCACCATGAGCAGATTGAGTACGTGTTCTATCTGATCCATCCACTCGTTTGACACTCATTATGAATCGATTTTGCACTGGCTTCACAGAATTGTGTCTCTTCATTTTCTCGCACTTTCTCTCACTGGCGAGAGAAAGCAGAGAAAGAGAGGGAGCGGTAGAAGAATAGATAATTACAGAAATCTTGAAATAACTCTGACTAAAACAGATGAGTAAATGGTGTGGATCAGGATCGAATACATTCTCTTCGTGTTGTCTCGATCGATTGGTGGTCATGCACTGTTCCTGCGGGGAAGTTGTCAAGAGAGAGGCATACGGTACCCATCACAGAATGAAACACACTACGAGGTGAGCAGGAGGAAATTGCCACTATGACTTCACACCTCGAAAGTATGAATGGCTGAATAGAGAGTGGAATCTCTTAAGGAATTCTGCCCCGTGTTCTCCAACCACGAGTAACGGGAGTGTTCCTCCCTCTCCCCTCACTCTCCAACCTCCTCCTCCTTCCAAATTGGCTGCTCTCCCTCCCAAGATGATCGCACCTCGATCGATACAGAAGAAATCATCTCCTAAAGGAATGACTCCTCCTAAGATCCACAACAGTATCAACAACAACGAAGAGAAGGTGAGTGAGTGACACCTCTCCCTTCTTGAGTCCATCCTTTGAGAAACCTCGACTGACTCCTCCCAGTCAAGTGGGAGGACAGGACTGGAAGGTCCTCTCTTCGTCTGATGGAGGAGGAACCAAGTTGAGGATAGTGAGGGTCAATCCTGGAAGCAATTCATCCACTACTCCTCCCTCCCTCAGAGGAGAAACAATCGAAGGATCGAATGAGAAGAACCATTCGGTAGGCCTTTCTTTCGATTCCAATGGGAATGAGTGCATTGTAGATGCCTCCTCCTCCTCTGGCAGTATCTACAGTGACTCCTTCCCCCAGTGGATCAGAGGAGAGAATCATCTCTCCCCGAGATAGAAGGGCAGCTCACAGAGAGGAGATTCGACAGACTCGTCCCACCATCAGAGCGAGACATCGTCTGTCCACTCCCCCCGTTAATGCAGTGGCAAGGGAGGAAGAGACCCGTACTCCCCTCACATCCACACCCTCCCTTCCTCCCCTACCGAGACCACTCCAGACCACTTCTGTCCACCAGTCACAACCCACTACTTCTTATTCGAGTCCATCGATTCATCGTCCATCCGATCATCCCTCCTCTTCTTCTTCCCTTCATCCTCCTCAATCTCCTCTCCTCATCTCTACATCTTCATCAGGAGGGAGTAGATACTCTCTCCATTCTCCTGCTTCGTCCCAAATGGGAGTTCATCCCTCCCACTCACAGCAGAGACCTTCTCCCACTCTCGCATACACGAATGAGCACGGGCAGAAGGTGTATCTCATGCCGAGGGGAGCTAATCAGGTAAGAATAGATGGATGATGATCACTGAAAGGAGAAGATAAATATAAATTGTAATTTTAGATGAAACGGCCGATGTCAATGCAGCATCAGCAGTCGATGCAGCAGGGAGAGGGAACGGGCTACGGAGGAGGAGGAGGACCCCCTCCCAATCCCCCTCCAGGACAGAGACAGACCATCGTCATCGTCCTTCCACCTGGAGCGAGGAACAGGAATGGAATAGTACTCCCTCCTGGAACAACGTTGAGGTGAGGAGAAAGAGAAGACAGGAAGAAGTGTTCTCTTGCAGGGCGATTCCATCCAATCAATCGTCATCCCATCATCATTCTTCCTCCCAATCGAGTGGAATGACTTCGAATGGCCAGCCAGTCCACTACATCTCCCATTCTCCTCTTCCTCCTTCCACGAGGAGAATCGATATCCCAGGAGGCTCATCGATGTACTCCCATCATCGATTAGTCTCTTCCCATCCTTCCACTTCCTCTTCCCATAATTCCCTCTCGCATCATCATCAACAGTCTCCATCTTCGTATCACATCCATCATCAACAGCAACCTCAGCATCATTCAATTTCCTCATCGACTGTTCCCTCATCGTATCAGTACCAGATGGTTCATCAAGGAGATTCATTCCATTCTGGGACCCACTCTGATCCAATGGGAGGACAGAGGGTGGTCATGGGAGGGCAATCGTTGTATCCGAGAGTCATCAATCCGGGAATGCAGAGAGTCATCGAGGTGAGAGAGAGAGGAGTCAGTCTCACGAAGGAGAATCCTTGCAGCAACGTCGACTGCTGCATACTCCTTCCCCTCCTCCGACCCTGCAGCCAATGCCCGTGCTGAGAGCACAACTATTCGATGAAGGAACCACTCAATTGAGGGCCAAGAAGAGGTGAGGAGAGGAGATTCCCATTGAGCCATCGAGAGAACTCTCCCCTCTTCCAATCAATCGATGGATATCTTGCAGTGCTTCTCCCTCGATGGTCTCTTCTTCCACAGTGGATTCTCCCTCACAACTGCCCTCCTCCTCTACGGGATCGAGGGAAGAGAGAGGGGGCAAATCTGCACTCATGCAAATACTCAACCAAGATGACTCATCGAGGTTTATCTTTCTTCAAGCTTTCAGTTCTATTGAACCATGACACCTTTTTCATTAGTGAATGATATTGATAAATAGCAGAGACGTCATATCTCACGAGGAAGTCGTCTCTACTGGGGAGGGAGAAGAAGACGAAGATGTCAGTTTATTCATTGAGCACCATTCAATGTATTCTGAGATTTAATACTACATAGATATTTCCTTCAGGAGATGATGCCAGTGTTGGAGTGCCATTCCACTTTCAACGAGGAAAGTGAAGAAATAGGGCGGGACGAGGAGGAATCGCCCGAGAATATGTGAGCCTTGCTCTTCTTCCTTTCTCTGGCCATTACAATCCTCGCAGGGTGTAATTGGATGAGGGGGGATTCATAATGGATTCCTCGTTGTAGGGAGGGATGCGACAGTTCCACTGCCTACTCCACCATTCCTTCTTCATCTACTGTGTAATAAGAGAAGCTCTCTTTCAAATTAGTCTTCACTACGGGTCTCACATCATTGTGTACAGTAGTAGGCTATAATTTCACTTGACTGAGTCACAAGATGTACAAATACTGAGCACATCTACTCAAGTATGTAAAAATATTATTTTATATTCTAGTATGCAAGTGATCAAATGTGTAATCTCTAATGTACGAGCATATTTCAATTCCAATAGGTTATATCCTTCTTTCAAATCAGCAAATGTTCATTGATGGTGTGTCTTCTTTCTGTCAATATCTCTGTCCGGTCTAGTCAATTTGTCCCTCGGATATCAATGTATTAGATACCTTTATTATCTATCACCCTAATTTCGAGTGTTCTTTTTTATGCATATTCAACGCTTATTATACACAGATTGTATCAGAGAATAGATTCTTGCAAAAAAGAAAGCCCGTTGCTTGCAAATTCGGGATATAGATAGTGCTTTAACAATGACTAACATTTGAAAAATTGAGAAAAATCAGATGACAATCGGGATACTGGAAAAATGCGATGTCTTGAATAAATATTTGATGGAGTCACTTCTCTTTCTTCTCATTTCCCTTCTTTGGCTTCGTGAATCTTCGGATGAATGCTCTCACCCCAATGAATAGAACGAATAGAGGAAGGGAGAGGATTATGATGAATGAGAGGAAGAGGACGAGATACACATCCAGGGCATACATCGAGAAGAGAGACATTCCCATTCCTCATTTTTCTCAGTAGTTCAAATGTTAGTCATTGTTAAAGCACCTTCGTGATTAAGGAAGTGGAGAGGACCATGGCGAGCCATGAACACCTGAAGAAGAGAGGAGAGGAGGAGAGAGGAGGAAGGAGGGAGGGAGGAGGGATGGTACCATGTTCCTGAGTACTCTTTCCTTCGCTGAGAATGGCTGATTCTTCAGTCGCTCCGAGATTCAAACTGCAGCCGATTTGTACCTCAATAAGAAGAAGGGTGAGAATACGAGGGACGAAGGGGTGACTTCTCATCGTAGACGATTTTCTTGATTGCATCTGCCAGTATTTCGGGGTCATCGAGATTCTTCCTGAGTACTTTGATTCCCGTGCCGAGTCTCTCGATGAGGGGGCCACTTCGACTCTGAGAGGGAGTGAGTCTCCTCTCCCCCTCCCCCTCCCCATCTCCCTCCCCTCTTTATCTTGCCTGTTCTCCAGCCAGAGGGACGACTATCACAGGAACGCCCGCATGGAGGAATTCAACCTGCAGAGAGGAGTGGGGGAGAGAGAACGGGAGACAAACTATGGATCCAGCACCTCCATGAGTGATGAATGCACTCAAACGAACATCTTCTGCAATAGGATTGATCGTTTGAGAGTTGTCCTCGGAACAGACTGAATAGTTCCTTCTGAGGGACGAAAGTTGCCTCGACGATATTGGGAATTCCCTTGGAAATCTCGTGAGAAGGCTCTTCGTGGTTGATGGTCACTCAAATAGGGAGATAAAGGGAGGAAGGAGTGAGATCAGACCATGGCATTGATTGACTCCTGCATTGGTGACACTTTCTACGATCTGCAATCGATGCTTCCCTTCTCTCTCCGAGGGATGGACTGACCTTCATGAAGTCGAATACACTCTTGTACTTCCAGTAGATCTCCGATGCACTCTTCCCCTCTCTCGCTGCTTTCTCCATCTCACTCTGAGCCATCGGAATGGAGATTACCTGAGGGGAAGAGAGGGGAGGAAGGAGGGAGAGTACGGTACCGTCCAATTCCTTGGGTAGGTCATTTTGACTCGGCCACTCATGGGGGGAGAGACCATAACTATTTCGTGTCCATCATCATGTAGAATCTCGGCGATCTTGTTGATGTGGCTCACTCCCATCAGAGGATTGAAGGCAAGGAATTTGAGAGAAGCAACATCGTGCATGGAGAAATACAGAAGAAACAAGGAAAGAGCTGAAGTTGGATAGTTTAACAATAGTGGTACCGGAAATCGATATGGGAGATCTACTCAATGGGGTGGCCAACCTCTCATTCTGCCGTGTCGAGGTAAGTGTCACACCGATTGCCTCCCCTTTCCCTATATGGGAAACTTATCGATGAAAAAAGATGATGAATGGGAGAGAGGATAAGATCGAGTGTGCCATCGCCCTCACTCTTATGCGAAGGAGAGAGGAGCAGCTGATGATCTTCTTCAGCTGACTTCCAATTCATTCCAAATAGAGAAGATTCTGCCAATCGCACTCAAACTTCGACCAATTTCCCTTCCATTGTGCACTTTTTTTTCCAGCAAGACCTAAATTATTGCCAATGGAGAAACGAAGTAAGAATAAAAGAAGCGAATCTGGATATTTTCTTGATCACACTATGTTTTGATCTCTGGCAATCAATGTTCTTCTTCGAAACTCTTTCTTTGATCTCTGGCAATCAATGTTCTTCTTCGAAACTCTTTCTTTGATCTCTGGCAATCAATGTTCTTCTTCGAAACTCTTTCTTTGATCTCTGGCAATCAATGTTCTTCTTCGAAACTCTTTCTTTTCAGACATCAATTTTCAAAGCGGAAAGCTGCCATCGTCCAGAGGTTCCTGAAGATATTTCAAATTGTCACGAAAACATCATCCTTTCAGATCATCTAATTGTTTGGTTGTTAACAAATTTCAGCCATTTTTTCATAGACCAGGAATAGAATATTCGGATAAAAAATGGGAATAATTGCTGTGTTCTTTGATCTCCAAAATCACCATTCGGAAGAAATAAGAATGAGTGAATGGAGTTAGCATCTGTGTGTTCAGTTGTTCGAGTTTTCTTTGCCTCCTATCAAACGTTGAATCTTAACCGTCCCTCTGGTCACTCGAGGTTAGACGAGAGAGAGAAGGAAGGGGAGAGACCATTCCATACGAGTAATAGATATGAGTAGTTCTCAAAACTTGCTCTTTGTCTTGGGAAGGAACGGCTTCTTCCTGTCGACTGACCCTCTCGTATAAAAGGAAGAATGATGCTTATTACAAACCACTTCTCACTCTTCCTTCCTTCTCTCCTCCTCTACTCCTTCTCAGAATACTTTCTCTGCTGTAGACTTATCTCGCACCTCTCCTTTCACTTTCCTCATCATTAATTCGCGCATATGCTCGACCTACCGCATCTAATCAGTTCCCAATAGATCTACCATATCTCTTCAGGGTAGGCCACACATTCGAAATGGACGAGAAGGCGCGAATGGAGGAGCGAGTGGTCCTTAGGAGACTCACTTTCATCTCAGTCTCCATCTCCACTGCTGCAGTTCTTTCTGCAGTAATAGCAGTCCCCATGGCCTACTCTTATCTCCAGGTGAGTCCCCCACAGAACGAGGAATACGGTACTCAATGACTACCTTAACCATCTATATTGCAGTCAGTGCACTCTGGCCTCCGGGAAGAGGTGACCTTCTGCCGTCAACGAACTGATGGCCTCCTCAAGCACTACACCATGGTACGGTACTCTTTCTACAGTATTCATCGATCGATCGATAATCTATCTTTCCAGTACGAGTCGACCCACTCTCGATCTCCTCGTGCAGCTCTTCGTCGTCTTCGTGGATCGGGTGGATATTCGACTGGAGGAGAAGCAGCTGGTAGGTCATTCGACCACTCCCTAACCAGTACTCCCATCATACCAGTTTCCACTTGACTTCCTCCCTCGAGTACCTCCCCCTCTCTTGACCTACCCCCTCCCCCCCCCCTCTCTCCCTTCTATCATCATACTTGCAGGTGGAGGAGGAGGAGGAGAGTGCTGCTCATGCGGAATCGGTGCAGCAGGCCCCCCTGGTCCTCCAGGATCCGATGGTGCTCCTGGCAACGATGGATCAGCTGGAGGTCCCGGTGCTCCTGGAGCTGATGCCCCTGCCTCTGCTGGTCCTCCTGCGCCATGCTTCGATTGCCCCGCCGGACCTCCAGGACCAGCTGGTAACGCCGGAGCTCCTGGAGGCCCCGGACCCGCTGGCAACCCTGGAGCACCAGGACAAGGAGGAGGAATGGGCCCTCCTGGTCCTCCCGGTCCTCCCGGTCCCGCTGGAAACCCCGGATCTGCTGGTTCTCCTGGTGCTCCTGGTGGTCCTGGACAGATGACGATGATGATGGGACCTGCTGGACCTCCTGGTCCTCCTGGACCGGCTGGAGGCCCCGGACCTGCTGGAAACCCGGGACAGTCGATGCCCTCTCAGCCTGGTCCCCCCGGTCCCCTTGGAGACAAGGGACCCGATGGAGGACCCGGAAACCCCGGTGGACCCGGTCCCGCTGGAAATGCAGGCAGCTCTGGAGGAGGAGGAGGATGCGATCACTGCCCCCCTCCCAGAACTGCACCCGGGTATTAGAGAAGAGACGAGAGAACGTAGATTGAGAAGTGATAAAGAGTCTATAGCATCCAGTTGAATACTTTGCATCCGAGGGTAACAGCCACTCAATGACTTCGAGATCTATTCAAGAGACGTAGACTTGTGCGAAAAGAAGCTATTTCAGGAGTTGAACTCATGAAATGGGACAGGAAAAACTCGGTAATATCATCGCAGTTCAATTATTCCTCAGATATCCCTGCGCTCATTCTGAAATGCCCCCATAATTAGAGACCGCAGGCTCCGCCCACTTAGGAGGAGAAAGAGGCGCGTCGAAATCTGGCTTTCGAAATGACGCAGCGAATGCTTTTCCAAAAAATATGGAAAAAATATTTTTGGGTACGTCTAACTAGTGTCTATAAACGACAGGGTGCCCGTCATGCATTATCTTATCAGAAATATCTAAAAAAGACCGATTTAGGGTTCATGATAGGGAAATGGAAAGGTTCCGACGACAATTCTTAACACGGGCTTGGTGTGATGAATAGTTACTGCTTTTAGGCGTCGATTGACACCGAGAACGTATTTTTAGGATTTTTTTCCGATTAATCATTTAATTTCAAAGGTTCATGAGTGTGCGCAAATGCAGTTGCAAAGGGGTGGTGCTTCCTCTCTCCTTTCTCGCTTGTCTCTCACCCGGCGCGTGCAGAGAGCGCGCGCTCTAGAGGACCTTTGCCTTTCCTCTCTACCTCGAGCCAAGCTCGATGCGAAGCTATGCTCAAACTTTTGGAGAAACGAGGCAGAGCGGGCTCCGCCCGCTTCGCCCTCGTCCCGATTTCGACTACCTTTCCGTTGTGACTCTTTCGAGGTGCTTTTGGGCCATAACTCGAGTCAAAGATACGATATCGCCAAACGGCAAAAAGTATGACCTTATTTAACCTCAAAGGGATACATTAGACCCACAAATGACCCTGCCAAAGCATTTCGGTCACCCACCTTGCGGTATCTACCCATAATCTCGTTCCTTCCCTTCCTTAGCATCAGGTGATCAGCAGACTGCATAAGCCTTGCTAACTCATCATTAATCACTCCATTTGATTCCCAGACTCACAAGACCACTTTAGACGGGCGGATAGTTGCTACTAGATAAAGAATAAAGCCATAGATCCTTTTCCCATCCCTCTCAGTCATTCCCACAAACACTCCCAATGAGACACCGCTAAACTCCTCCTTTCCCACGGATACTACATTAATAAGTCCCGCCCCGCCCCTAGGAGTGATTTTGTCATACAAGAATCAAACTTCTCTCTTACAAATAGACTCCTTCTCCCGATGTCAATCGTTTAAATAATGCACATTCTCGAGTATGTCCACTATGCAATTTGCACTATCGGCGCATTGGCTAATTCGACACTAATTGTTCTCATTATCACGAGGACTCCAAAAAAATTGCGGTGAGCGATTAGAGAAAGTTCCTCGATGAAATGGCTGAAGATCGTATTCAATGCTGATTCTCTCGATGTCCCTTCTTGAATTGTGTACCCTCTTCACTTCAGCTGCAGTCTTCCCTCGGTAGGTCACGGAATGAGGGGGGATAGAGTGATCTTCCCTTTAGTCTCCTCCCCACTGGTCACTACTAGATCATCGGAGTAACTGGTCCCTGTCGATTCACTCGTTCCATCTCCCTCTGTCTTCCCCTCTACGGGGCGATGCTCCATGGTCATTCCCACTTCGGAATCACTCTCGGCCTCTCCTTCTGCTATCGGTTCTCCCCTCTCTCTGCAGGATGGAAGATCTTTTTCCAGTCTGTTCATAATCACTCGTGCTTCTCCTCCATTGATCTCCACTGCCTTGACTGCCTTCCTCTTCCATCTCCCCTCTCTCATCATTTGTGTATTCATCTATCACTCATTCATACTCTCACAACCACCTCTAGATTGTCTTCGGAACGGGAAGCAGATTGAGCACCGAAGAGATTATGAATGTTCTCAGCCAGGGAAGACCTGGATACGAGTTCAGTGAGGAGGAGTTCTTGATGGGTTGGTAAGGGAGAAGGACCTGACTGAGTGGACTGGGTCAGGTGGCGACCTCTCCTCTCCCTCCTTCCTCTCTGGAATCTTCTGGGTGTGCTGTCCCATCATGGGTATTCAATCTCCCCCTCTTCATCCCTCTCTCTTCCCTCCAGGAGTCTACATCCTCATCGTGAACGTCGCCTACCGTATCCATCGTACACTCGCAGCGCACGAGCAGAGCATGAGTCTCAAAACAAGGCAGTCGCACAGGGAGATCATCAAGGTCAGTGGGAAAACAATCACAGAGGATGATTCTGGTGAATCGTAATTGTGAACATCCTATCTTGAGGGTCTAATTCTGCAAGCGTGTCTGCCCACTCTCTACGTCTTCGCAGTAGTCTCGTATGGGATTCAGCAGTTGAATCTCTTCCATTCCCTCCCTCTCGAGTACATTCCTCACTCGGTAATCTTCGTCCATCCACTCTCTGCACGCTATCGCGCCCCCCTGAAAAATCTCCAGCTATTTCGGGCTATTTGTGCCAATTGTAGTCGCAGTTCAAAGAGAAGGAGTATATTGTATTTGCAGGTCGGGGATGTGACCATTCTATTGAGTCCCTTTGTCACTCTGTACTTCGTCCGACCCTATAGAGAGTAAGTCATTTAGACGAAGGAATGGTAGTTTAATCTGGCACTCTAAAGTATCCTAAGAAACATGGAATTAATAAATGACAATTAGCGAGATTGTTGGCCCTCTTGTAGAAGTAGATGATTAAAAATTGGTCTTTTTCAAGTTAATGGTTTAGTGTTTCAATTATTTTCCCCAAATTTTAAAATCTGAAATTTAAAAAAATGTGGGAACAAATTTTCGACATTACTTCAATGTTGGTTTTTTTACTCAGGTAGATCATGAAAACAGAAGGAAAGGGGCAGAAACAAAGGAAGTTAGGGGCTGATGATCTTCTCCTATCAGAGTCCTCCTTCGAATCTTCTCCTCTTGCCGCTTCAAGAAGGATTCTCAACGGGAATCTTCCGTCCTCCGCATCTCAACTGTCCAGACTAACCACTGAACCTGTTCCCTCCCTTCCAAATAAAGCCTCTCCCACAATAGAAGCCCGTCCCTTCGTCGTTGATCATTGATGTCCTCTAGGGTCACTCCATTACCATCTTCTTCTCTTTCTCTTCCATGCTCATCACCCTGTTTGCCCCTATTCATTACCGTCTCAAGTGAGGCAAAGGCGCTTATTTGAATATCCCTTGAGTCAATCGAAGGAAGATGAAACAATACGATCGCTTCCCTCATCAAATCCACCTTCTTCTGTATTCGAGTGCATCTGAGAGACAAGATAAAGAGAGTCTAGTGATCAATAGTCCCTCCAATCAATGAACATCGTGTTGGTTTCCTCGCTTTCTCGATATATAGTTATTAGCACGGATGATGAGTGTAGGTCATGGTGAGAGGGGAGGGGGGGAGGGGGGGGGTAATCCCATTCCGTTCTCCAATTCCTCGATTCTCGCATAGTGCAGTTGATCTCCATTGAGATGGTAATGAGTAGTAGTTAGTTTCTGTTCAATCGTGAACTCCCTATCATGTGTTCCCTTTCTCCCTCTATTCAATCCCCATTCTTTTTGTCCCATTCACTCATTTTTCGGCACATCGCTCTTGAGTTTCGACCACTTTCGACCTTGGTTCAGTATATTCTCGGGTAGTTTCACACTTGAATACAAGCATATGTAATTACACGGGGGAAGAAGGGAGTGGATACCCCCTCCAGCCATCTGTCGATTCTCCCTCTGTTCATGCCATTCAGCTTCCATCTTTGGCTCTTTCTCTCTGCTTCTCTCCCCTCTCCCTCCTTCATTTAATCTCTCTATCGCACCGTTCAAATTTGGAGTAATCTCATTTGATCCCTTCTGATCGGAAGAAATTCCCCCTGTTTCCCCCCCCCCCCATTCAGTTAACCTCTCCATTCTTTACCTTACGAACAGCGTTTGTCACTTCGTCTCTTCTTTCTTCTTCCTTTCTCAACTATTCGTCCTGCTCGAGATTCTAACAGGTTGCTCTTCTGCCATAATCACCCCGTCCCCTCCTCTTTCTCCCTTTCCTCAATGGGGCCAATTCGATGATCATAACTGTGACTTCCCTTCCTATTCATACACTACTCCGTCCTTTGGGGGGTCTAGAGAGGCTCTATAACTCGATCTCATTATCTAGTCACGGATACTGACCACTCTCCTCCCCCACTTCACTTCTTTCACTCTTCCCATATTTGGTGCTTCTTCCACTTACTTCTCGCGATTTCTCCCATCCATCTCACATTAGTCTCAACCAATTTACTGATGCAACTCAGAGACTCCATCCATTGTCTTCGCATTTTCAATATCGAGCATGTTTCTAGAAATCGGATTTGTTAGAACAATTTCTAATATCTTTGGTGACTGATCTAGACATCTCTAATTCAAATCGAAGTCTCGTAATGCCTCAGTCTGCCGTTCTCTCAGTCACCCTCTAATGTATCTGAGTGGACTAGTCTCCCATCCTCAAACCGTACAATTAACCGTAGCTCTCTTCGAGCTCTCACTTATTCTCATGAAATGGTGGGAAAGTTGCTTCACTTCTTACTTCCATTCTCGAGATCTTCCAGTCATTATTCCTGTGTACGACAGTTCCTTTTTGGGGAATGGTATGATTGGTAGATCTCGGGGGATTCTCAAGTGTTTCACGTAATCTCTCCTTCTCTCTCGATCTCATCGAATGGAATCCCTCTCCTCTCCTTTCTCAGTAGTCTGTTTGTCTCGTCACGTAAAGTGCACAAAAGAAGGCGAAGTCAAAGAGAGGGAGGAGTCAGAAGGTGAGAGAGGGGATAGCCACTCATTTGACCCCCGAGGGCGCGGCTACTCAATCATTCTCTTTTGTCGCTTCTTTGCCTTGCAATTTCCGTTTTAATCATAAATTGTAACGTTGCTATGATCATGAAGGTATTATCATTCAGACTCACTTCGAACGAGTGACAATCGGCCATGCAGAGGATATTGACAAGTGAGTCCTTTCTTTGAATCGGGATTCCGGAGATGCCTCCATCCCCACTCCTCCATGGAGAATGTCGCTGATGATGAGAAGCGTCCGAAGGGGTGATCACTTCCTCCTCCTGCTCATCTATCCTCTCCCCACCTCTTCTCTCTTCTCTTCTTCTCTTCTTCTCTCTTTACTCTTCGGTTCAGTGCCCATTCTTCTCTCTTTTCTTCACACGCAAAGTCCATTTCCACATAGCTCGTTCATCTTTTTGCCCGTAGTATTAGCCCTCCCCCATTCCTCCCTCTCTGATTATTCTTCCCTCGGGTCATCGCCCTTTCCTCTCAGGTGTCAACAGACTAAATCATGAACCGGGGAAAGGGTGTGGTCTCCCTTTCGTGTCTATCTGTGACTCTTCGTCTCTTTCTATGGGAGAAGACAATCGACGGGTATCGAAATCTGATCTCTCCTATCTTGGGAATGAATCTCGACGAATCCCCACCACGCATCTCCTCAAATAGCCATTCCTTCACAGAGGAGGAGACGCTTTAGATTCCAAGGAGTGAAACAAAAGGGATGAGTTGGAGGGTCAACATCCATTCCAGTTCTCGGATGTCTCTTCATCGTGACCCTTGGGGGAGGATTCCCCGATGGTCCCTCTGCTGGTGCTCTTCCCGTCGTATTGGGAGTACCACCCCCATCCAGACACATATCGAATGAGATGCAGAACTACATGAGGTAGCCTCTCCCCCCTTCCCCTCTCTCTCTCTCTCTCTTCCCCTTATAGGGCTGATCCCGAATCAGCGGCAGCAGTCGCGTGTTTCCTGTGTCGTCAGTTGATGTCAGCAAGTGGACAACGAGTGGGACTGAGTCAGAATCAACTGCAGACTTCCCTCGAGAAGAAGTGCAAGGCTCTCCCTGTCGAGTTGTCGGTGAGTGAGGAGTGCGATTGAATGATGCCCTGTCCTGTCTCCGTTGGAGCTCCAGCCATTTGTCGTTGTGATTCATTGATGAACTTTCAAGGAACAATTGAAATGAGAAGAGAAGGCTAATGAACGTTGAAATGGATTTGTTCTCAGGAGCACTGCTCGTCGTTCGTGAACACTTTCCTGCAAGAGATCTACTTCTCACTCAACTACGACTTCTCCGCCAAGAATGTATGCGTTGCACTGAACATCTGCGATAAGGTAAGCAGATTATATCGTCTTTCGAGAGAGACAGAGAGTAGTATCCACCACGAGGAGAGCGATGAAGCAGAGATGAACAACTATTCAGGATCTGGAGATAACTTTCGAGACGAAGAGTGAAAGAGAACTGAAGGAGAAGGAAGCGAGGGAGAACGAGGAGAAGAAGATGAAGGAGAGAGAAGAGAAGGAGAAGAGTGAGAAGGAAGAAAGGGAGAAGAAGGAAAGAGAAGAGAAGAAGAGGAAGGAAGAGAAGGAGGCTGAAGAGAAATTGAAGAAGAGAAGGAAAGGAATCATCGATGATGTTGAGGAAATGAATAAGGTCAGCATTGATGCATCTAATTAGAAGATCTCAGAAGTATGCATGATTCAGTGATATGTTTTAATTCATAGCAACAAGTTATTCCGATGATTTCAGGACGAGAAGCGACTGAACTGCATGTTCTGTGACCGAATGCTCGACAATGCGAAGAAATATGCAGAGACGGCCAAGGTATCAGTCCCCCCTCCCCCTCCCCTTCTCCTCCCCCTCTCCTTCTCTCCCCTCCCCTCATCCCTTATCGGAATGCACTGTAGGAAGATCAGAGAAACAGGAAACTGAAAAAAAGGCTGCAACTATGCATTCCTTGCAGGCTGATATCGAATCCTTCGCCTCAACGGCATGTGCAAAATGGCCTCGGATTCGATTCGCAGAGACTTGCCATCGAATGGCTGAAGATAAAATCGCCAAACTCAACAAATTCGTAGACGAACAAGTGAGTAGAAGATATTTGAGAAAGGAGTTCGTGATCATCTCTGAGTCTGCGGAAGGAATGAGTTGTGAATGCCTAGTCCTCCTTCTCTTGCAGGTGGTCGAAGCTCTCTGGTGCGGGGAGTTGTACAACTGCGAGTGAAGAAGAGGAGGGAAGCAATCTCAGCTCCCTATCAGCTCCTCCCTTTAATGAGCTCCCTTCCATCGATTGAGATTCTCCCCCAGGAATCCGCCTATTGACACAACCAATGATTGTGAATCTCATCTCCTTCGTCATTCATATCACTCAATCTCCTCTATTATAAGGCGATTAAGATCTCATCACTCTTTTCCTTCCCCACCCTTCTCCGTCACTTGTATACTCCCTCCCTTCCTAGTCAGTCCTAATAATTCAGACATCGGGTTCCTTCTTTCATCTTCGTTCCTCTGCTTTCTCTTTTCTTTGCCTGTCGGAATAAACGAAAGACTTGGTCGTGATTCACATTCAACTGATAACCAGTCGCTCTTCCTTTCAACTCCTTCCGACTCCTGTACGTACCCTTCCTCCTCTCGACCACTCCCTTCCAGAATGATCTGAACCTGATCCGATTGACTAGATCAACCCACTCTCCTTCCCATCACTGATCACCTCCCACTCTTCTCTTCCTCACTCCATCTACTGATATCGTACTCGACCATCCTTCTATTCCATGTATGATCCTCTTTCTCCTCTCCATTCCTCTATTTCCTCTTCTTCATCTCGTTCATCCAATGAGTGACCATTCTTCTCTCTCTTCAGATGCTTCTGAACTGATAAGGGAATGATTGCTCTTCTCTCTTTATTACTCGTCTTCTGGCCAGTGATCGAGTCGAGTGACACCATATTCGGGTATTCAACATCCACATCTACACTTTGCACCAAAATCACTAATTTATCTAGGAAAAAATTAATTTTTATATTCTTGGCTCTTGAAACAATAGATATTTGACAGGAGGAGTTATCTGATATTCGAGAGCGAAGGCGCACGCTCCATAATTAGTTTGCAACGATCACAGCATGGAGTAATCAATAATTTAACGAATTTTTCTGATACGCAAATTCAGAATTCCGGATATAAATTCCTGAATGTTTCTATTGAGCATAATGTAGATTATGTTCCGTATCAATCAATACTTGGCAATTTCTTGTGAGTCATCAGCGTTTGACTGATTCTGAACTGGTATTTATAGATTGAATCCCAATAACTTCTACCCTCTCGAGCTGCATAATAGGGCTGAAGAAATCAAATTGATCGTCAATTTCATCGATCCATGCTGCAAAGACAAGAAGGTGGCGAGTGTGAACTACACTGAGGAGAGCGACACTCTCCTCATCCTCTACGAGAACTGCGTCCAGATGGAAATCGACTTCGAGTCGATGGATCACAGCAAGTGAGTGATCTCCCAGTCTGGAATGAGTTCCTTCTCAGTGTCTGTTACTCCTCCTCCCTCCAATTGGGATCCCACTGTTCCCTCTTCTGTTCGTGTTCCTCCCTTCCTACTGATGGATGTCCTTCTCCTGATTCAGCCCCCATCATCAAATGCAATGAGTTCGACAACAGGTAGATAGTATTTATATTATTTTTTAAAAAGATCGATTGTATTCTGTATTTAGCTTTGAAACTTGCGATTATGATGGTCAGCCTCATCTCTCTCATAAGATGTCTTTTCAATGGGAGAGTGGTATGGCCCAAGGAATGGGGACCATTGCCGCTCTCGCGATAGAAAGCCAGGTAGGAAAATACGAAGACTCTTCAGGAGAAACGTATTATTTAGAGAGCAGTCGATTTCAAACTGATAAATAAGATTGCAATTGGAGTGGAGTTCATTTTTGAGCACGTCTTCGGATCAACGTTAGCAATCAGAATCATGATTTCAAAATGAGAAAGAGTTGATTCTCAGAATCGATGGAACGAATGAATTCCTCGTCTCGTTCGAAGAATCCTTCGTTCTCACTATGAAATCTGCTACCAGCACACTTTCCCTCAGGTGAGATTAATCCTACTCTCCATACCGATTCATCCAGATTCGATGTTTCATCGCAAGGAGAAGTCTCCATCTACTACAAGGATTGCATGCAGTTCAAGATGACAGAAAAGGGGAATTGCTATGGGGGAACTGATAATGGAATCTACACCTTCTGTGAGGAGGACAGCGATATATTTGCTAATTTACCTGCTAAAACTTGGTTAGCAAAGGTCTCTTGCTTTAATACATTAGTTACTTCAGTGCGAATCCTCTTGTGCTGAAGAAGTATGCCGAGCTGAAGATCTTCTTCGTCGACAATGCTGCACAAGAGACTGAAATGGACACAATGGGGATGGAGCTTTCGAGTGATTCACCAGTGAGTGGAGAAGAGAAGAAAGGAGATCAGCCATCGATTGAGGGAATTCTCCACGCGAGGTACACTCGAGAACAATCATTCACCAACATCGAAGTGATGGTGAATGGGTGAGCATCCAGTGGCTTCATTACTCTCTCTCTCTCTCTCTCTCCATTCTCAGCAACATTATCTCCGGTCACGTCGATGTTACTGCGGATAAAGGGAAGAATGATGTGATCCTAGTGGAGATTCGAGATGGGAGTGATCACTCGATAGAGGGTCACGTGCAATTGAGATTCACCGAGGAGAGAAGATCGTCACTGAAGTGGATGGATGCACGCAGTTTGAGATTGACTCGGATAAGGGTGAGCTATTCCTCTCTCTTCTCGATCACAAGAGGTAGTCTTCAGATGATCTTCAATGCCGCTCTCATTTTCTACCTCGAGGATTTTTCTGCTTCTGCAATAAAAAGAACGCAGAAGAATCCGATTGCCAGACAGGGAGAAATCCGATCGTGACTGAATGGTTAGTGGTGGTGAGATCCGAAGTGAGGATGGTCTTTTCTCACAGCACGACTGATCCTGGAGCTACATCTACTGATCCTCTACAGTCAGCAATCTTTAAATATTTCTTTGAAAATATTGAGTTGTTGAGAGTGTCTCCAACCTTCGACGTCCTAATCTACGGGAAGGACTCGCAATCTGCTCGTTATAAACTGTCGTGGACAGAGGGAGAAGTGAGGGAGTAGAGACTGAGAGAGAACATCCTGCTATTACAGAGTGACTACACCTTCCAAAAGGAGATCGACTACGTGAATATGGATGAGGCAGCGGAATTCCACACACTGGATCTCCCCAGTGGATTGTATGCTCTCTTCCTCCCTTTCTCACTCATTTCAC